>CANXYI010747626.1:0-17762 GCA_948208565.1 Hura crepitans | reverse complement strand
AAATAAAATTGTAGATGAGCTTGCAGGGCTCTAATACCACGTAAAAAATATTATGAAATAATTTTTTATGTATTATTGCTTTAACAATACACCTATTTATATAATTTACATAGGATGTAATTAAAGAAATAAATCAAATCTAATCCTAGATATCTCCTACAAATTAGTTACAACAAATCCTCCTATAATTGTGTTTCTTAGATAGGTAAATCAACTATTTACAATTTGTATTCTATAACATTACACAAGGCATAAGCCACAAGCATAACTTGAACATTCAAGTATATGGTGCATGCACTTCCACATAACAAGCACCACTTAATCATCTACGTACACATGCATGACACATATTCATACACCACCAACACTTTTAGGCATTAGCACATGTATAGGACACACACATTTTTGAAATTTGCCATACCAACACATATACATTTCATTGAATACACATACCCATTCATGCGGGATTGCCATTTTTTTAGCCCATTTCAACTTTTGATGTGCCTTCCTTTCCCACACCACATTTTCTAGTTCTTTAAGTTCCAGCACTCTATAGACAACACTACTACAATTCCCTGACTGAATTTTTATATAAAAACTAGACTAATTAGAGCAAACTCTCTTCTAAAAAGTTATACCCCTATATGTTTTCTTTCATATTTATTTCATTTAGCATTGTTCTGACCTCTATATAAAAAGTTATGGCTTAATTACCCTTTATTACTCTTAAGACAATATGTGAGTTCCAATTTTCAAAACATGATTTGTATCACATTTTTTAGTAGGTTAAGTTCATAATTGATTGAAGACTTCTACATAAAACTTTTAGTTCTATTAGTATAGTTTCATTTGTTTAAGAATCACACATTTTTTACACCTACATTAGGTGTTATGGTCTAATGAATAGAGACTATTCCTTACATTCCTAAAATTCTGCAGACAGTGCAGATACCTCTATTAACGGGAATATTTGGGCAAATTTTAGGCCAAATTAAAGAAAACTTCCTTCTAGAAACTTATAGCTCTATGTGCTAGCTTTCATTTTCCACTAGTTCCATATTATTTTTACATCTATAAATAAAATTATGGCCAAAAAACTCTCTGTTACTCCAAAATAAAAATTTGTTTTAGCTCTAACTAAATCCAAAAATCATAATTCCTAATTCAATTTTCCCCTCAAAATCACCTCATTTCAGCAGTAATTTTAGTGTCCCACTTCCTTTTGGTTTCATTTCTAACATCCTCAACATCTATTTCTTAATTATCCTTACATAACTTAAATGATTTAAGGGAAAAACTAGACTAAAAAGGAGCAGAAATTCCTTACCTATTAACCATGGGATTGCTATCCCATTTTTTTTCTCTTTCCACCATTGCAACTGGTCATTGGAGCCCTCCATAGATAAGGTATCATTGTCGCTCGTGCTCACCTCACATTACCACTGGCACTTGCAACAGCTGCCCCTCTGTCTTCTTCTTCTTTTCTTTTTTGTTTTTATTCTCTTTTAATTCCCTTGGTTGCCACCTCACCCTTATTTGGCAAATTTCCCCTTTCACTCCACCTTCTTTTCACTTGTTTTAATTTCATACCTAATTATGTCTTCTTCTCTCTACTCATTATTAATGAATTTTTTTCTTTTAATTATTTTAAATTTGCCCCCTTAAATTGCCATCTAACCAATTATTATTAATTTTTATACTTATTTTATTTGACCATTCTTATGTTATTATTTTTCCCATAATAAAGAAATTAATCAATTAAATTTTATCCTAAATTGTTGCACTCTTAGGCCCCAAAATAATAATAATAATTTCTTTTCTATTCCTTTAGCTCTACCATTTATTAAATTTAATAGTCATTAATTTCCCCTGGTAAAGGCTTTAGGCACCAAAAAATACATTTTATGCCTCGCACTCTAAACATCATGCCTCCTCAAGCATCAAAGTTGCTCTTTATGCCTCTGGTACTAAGCCATGACAACACTAAAATAATTTAGGCATCATATGAGTAGGCACCCTAAACCTTCTATCTGTTCTCTAGATTGGGTATCTATCTTAAATCCATTAGGTCCAAAATCTTATCCCTCAAAGAGTGGCAATTAGTTGTATCATAGCCCCTGTGCTGATGATATTGACAGTACAAGTCTAATTTCTAATATGTTTGGCCCTAACTCTTAGTAAGTTTAAAAGTAGTTAGCTTGAGCTTCCCTTCTTTCTAGATTCATTTTAAGCACCAAGACAATGGTTTGACCAAATTTAAATAGTGCTTAGTCACAGTAGATACCTCTGTAGTCTTAATGGTTCCACCAAAACCTATTCTAGTTATCCCTTTATTACTCAAGTTCCTTCTATTATTGAACCCTCTTGAGTTCATTTTCTACTCAACATGCTCTTCTTCCAAATTAATTGCTATATCCTTTAGTGATTCTAAGTCTTTGAGCCCTTTTACTTTTAACCCATCTTCTAAGTATGACCTAGCATTCTTAATGAACATATGGATCTTATCCATTATTTTTAGGTTATTTCTCATTTCTAAAACCCTAGAACTCCATCTTGTTAAGTACTCTATAAAGGTCTCGTTGGGCTTCTATTTAAGCAGCTTGAGAACCTTTATTATAACCTCTATGTGAGTGCTTTAATCATATTGATTAATAAAAGCTTTCATGATCTTACCCCCATTTTCTTTTACTTTTTTTCTAGTCTATGGTATAAGTCAATCTCTTTACCCTACAGTGTTAGGCCCAAATAAGCTATCTTCTATTTCATGCTAAGTTCTGTGCCCCTTATGACTGTAGCATACTACTTAACATGGCTCTGAGATAAGTCATCCCATTAAACTTGGGCAACTCTGGCATTTTGAATTTAGAAGGTAACACTTCCTCAGACTCTAGAGTAAGCTCATTAGGATCTATCCCTTTACCCATGGTAATAAGCTTAGCCATTACTTCTATCTTCTCTTTTAGCTTCTTTATAGGGGTATCCTCTACCTTCCGGGTTGCAACTCTCTTCCGAGATTCATCTTTACAATCCTAAAAAAAATCAAATCTAGATTAAAATATTTAGCCTTCTTATTCTTCTCACCTAAACTTATTGCCTCTTTTTTAGTGCCAATTCCCCTAGAAATAACAACAACCTTTTCTATAGGTGTGGCTATAATCACTTTTATAAATAGTGGTTTACCAAAAGTAGGAGCAACCCCAGCAATTGCCTATGAGATCATGGACATCATTTTACTTTCAAACTTTTCAAATTTCTAGTCCATCTTATCTTCGAAGTCCAGAACTGAGGAACTACCTTCCCTTATCATGTCATTTGGATATAAGTGATATAAATGACTTCTTATTAGGTTATCCTTCTATTTGACCCATGTATCCAAGCGACCCAAGGATCTATGATGGCTATAAGATAAGGGGTTATAAGTGATGAATGAGATGTATATTAATGCATGAAATGCAGATGCATGTTAATGTGTATAACAACAAACAAAAGTAAGAGCCTTATCACTTCCCACACACAAGGTTAATGTGCTCTTTCCTAAGAGGGCTTACTTATGGACATCGAGGACCATAAAAAGTTTGAATAATGAACAATAAATAGTTGAACATTATTTCTCTCATATTTAAAAGAGCGTATGTAAGATATTTGGCCTATATATGTTTGATATGTTCAATCAAGCAAAAATACGAGGTCTAGCCCATTTTAGTTAGTGAAGGCCCAATAGGTTTAGTAGCATTTAATGATGGATAAGCCATATTTTATGTATATTAGCCTATATAGCACACAATACATCATTAATCGAGGTACTTAAAAGAAGTTGTTATTTGGCATTACACAGGATCATGGTTAGGTCATGCAAGTTATGGTTATCCAAGTATGGTCCCTACATAATAAGTCTATCTCATTATGAGCATATGACTAATTGGTTCACCACTTTATATACCTTATAGACATGAGGATTGGGTTTTATGTCATTCCAAAAAATCTTCCAAGTTAAGTGAAACTAGATTTATTCTTTGAAATAACATCAAGGTATGAAAGGGATGCCTAACTTATTCTAAGACTCTAGCATGAAATGCAACTTAAAAAAAAAGATAATATTATAAATTTGAAACACAAAGTTCCATATTAATTTGAGGTACTTTCGAAGTATGGTCTCATGGTGTTCCTAATGAAGTCACTACTATTTGTGTGGGGCCTTTTGTTCACATAGGCCGATCAAATTGAAATAACTAAAAGACTCAACCTAAACCTTGCTCCTCGAGTCTCGAAAGATGAGAAGAAAGTTTGAGGAATCTTAAAGTTGCATCTATTCAATTGACCTATAAAAAGGCAAGTTAGACACCACAATGTAAGAGTTACCACCCAACCGAAGTTAGGAAATACTTCTGGGTCTAAATCCAGAGTAGTTTAAAACACTACTCTTATTTATACCCTAAGTTAATATAAAACTTCAACTTGATTTTATAACATTATCCTTTCTTCTTTAAGTGGGTTTTAAGCATCAAAATAAATCATGTTTTCACAAAAAAAAAACATAATAGAACATATTTATAAAAATAAATGAAATACTTGAAATTAAAGATTACATACATAAAACTAAGCAACTGATTATTTTGAGAACTTTGGTTCTCGCATACTTATTTTAGAAGATGGGTTTTATTATTTGTCCTTTATTGTGGATAAAATGAAATACATTTCGTTAAAAAAACACCAGTCAATTAAGTATAAAATAGTTTAGTGCCTAAAACTAGACCATTAACAATTTTGAGAACTTTGGTTCTCACACACTTACTTTTACAAAATTGATCTTATTTTTTCCTAAAACAAAGTGATTTATTATTTTGAGAACTTTAGTTCTTGCATGCTTATTAGACATACATGAAATTGAGTAATTGATTATTTTGAGAACTTTAGTTCTCACATAATTATTTTGGGAAAATTAATTTTATTACTTATGACTTTTATTAAGAGAAAAACAAAACACATTTTTTAGGAAAACAATAATTTATTAGGTAAAAAACAATTTGGTAATATTTTTATGATGCGTAAAAATTGCTTTTCTATCTATTGCAACATGCACAGAATATACAAGGAAATATTTGGATAGAAAATTAAGTTACATGGAAATCACTTAAAAATACATTCTAACACAAAATTAAAACTAAACAATAAAAGATAAATTACATGAAAATCACTTAAAATACAGTGTAATAGTATCGACCCAACATTACATCGAAAAGCACTTAAAATGCAACTTAGTTGATATTTGATAAAAAAAAGGCGGGAAAGAGAATAAAAACAACTCATTATATCAAATAAATCACACCACAATAAACTCAGCACAATAGTATTAGAAATAAATAGATAGACAAAAAATAAAATGCAAAGCAAAAAGGCGGATAACCAAATGAAGAATCACAAGAACAACAACAATATAAGAAACCCACAAAATGCTGCAATAATCACAAAATTAGATAAATCTAAAAAAAGAGGAGACAGAGAGAGAGAGAAAATGAAAATAAGAAAGAGAAAATGATTAGCTCACCATGTATAATTGCCTTCATGATGAAAGATCTTGAAACAGATGAAAACTAGCATTGGAAAATGCAAAAAAAAAATAAAGAGTTTTGAAAGTGATTTTGACCTTTTCTAGGTGCTAAACCTGAGGAAAGCCAACCCCAAAAAAGGTATAGAATGGGGTTTTTATACACGAACTTCAAAGTTGAAAACAACCATTTTGAAGATGAAAATTATCATTTTTGAGGCCAAAACAACCATTTTGACTATAGAAACAATTGTTTTGCTCAAAAATAGGCATTTTCTTCTCTAAAATGGTAATTTTCATCAACCATTTTAAACTTTCTTAAAACCTAAAAAAATTATTTCATTTTAGGAAATAAAAATCATCATTTTAGAAGAGAAAAAATAGACATTTTGGCTATAAAATAACACCGTTTTGCCGTAAAATAATGAATATAAAAACCAATTTGTATATTTAATAGATTTTTTCTTAACAATTTACTGCGGGATTTTTTTACGTCGAGCAAAAACATTTCTTGAATGTTTTAAAAGGCAATTTTGAGATCTTTGAGTTGGACGTGAACATCCTTATTTATCAAAACTTAGTCTTTTTCTTCATCATTAGGCAATCTAAAACACAAAAGGCCTAGAAACCTAGTGCCTACACCTACTATCTAAGAGTTTAGGAGATGACTCCAGCATAGGATTCACACTAGTAGACTTTATCCCACACTTAAATTTTCATTCTTTCTAAAATCCTACAATCTTGTGTTGTTACTTAAGAGCTTCTTTATAAGGTAAGATCTAAGGCCTCTTACTATACGCACATTTTGCATTTATGTTGTCTCATATAGACCCATGATTGATCATAAGTGAGGCGATTCCATGAAATCCCCACAATGATCATAGGAGTAGGTCATTGTTTTAGATTATTTATTATTTATAATTGACTTTCAACATGTTGTGATTATTTTATAATTTTCATCCTAATCACATAGATCCATGTTGAATCATGTTTATGTTCACAGAAACTAAATAAATTGATATGTGTGCAAATAGATGTCTATGTGGACTAATAGTCAACACTATTTTTAATAATATCTTATGTATGGTGTATTATATCTATTATGTTTGACATGTTTATATTTTGTCATTTCATATGGTTATTATATGAATATTATTGACATAATAGAACTAACATATGTTCATACAGACACTCTTTCCCAAGAATGTAGTCCGTATAGATAGATATGCTTTGTATTCATTTATTGTTAGTTAATGGTCCGTATAGACTCCCTTTTATAAGGAACATAGTCTGAACGAATGATTATGTCTCTTATGTACTTATGTTGTTTTGTAGTCTATAGACTCCTTTTCACAAGGACCATATTCTATATGGACTAATGTTGTTAATTTTAGTCCTTATCTATTTATATGGGTGACCACTATGACCAATAAGTTTATAGTGTTCCCTAGTGATGGTTCTTATACATGTATCATGATTCATCAATAACTAGATTGTTGTGAGCACATTTTTTAGGTCCTCATAGGCCATTACATGTTATTTCTAACTAATTCTCTGAGTTGTATGTGAGTGATTATTTTGGTAGAAAGGAAAGTCCATACGAACATATTAGCCTTTACATGGAACAGTCTGCACAGACACACATTAAAGCCTTATCTAGTCCATATGGACTTGATGACACTGAGATGGGACTAAACATCTTACCCTTTACTTTTTTATTTGGTTTTGTACCTTTTATTTCACTCAATTATTTTGAGTTGTAATAGGTAGCTTAATAACTCATTTTGCATGCCAAATACCTAACCTCACATTAAATGGTTTTCTACCTAATTAATTAGTGTTTTCTTAATAAAATAGTTTTAAATTTTCCTTAATAAAAATCACATAAAAATATATTTTAATAAAGGGCAATCACCTAGAGATGGGAGTTGGGCAATTACCACTAATTCCTATGGAATTATGGGTAATTGTCAAGTTAATTAACTACTAATAAATGACTTAATTTCTAGATATCAATACACCTTGATGCTTGTTGTATATTCTTAACACTACAATTTATTTTTGTACATGAAAAGGTGATGTGAATGCTTTAACTAAATGCTTGCTTGCATGATATAGGAATGATAAATGTTAGAATATAAATGAAGTAATATTATAAAGGCATTAATAAGATATGATTTCAATCTCTTTCTGGGTAAAAAGATCTATAGTCTTGGTGTAGAGCCAAGTGGTGACTCTAAACACTAACCGCTCTCATCCTAGATAAAATACAATAAATCTACATATTGTCATCATCATAACCACAATTGCATCATTTCCTTTACTTGATCATGTATTAATTCAACACATGTACCCATACTAAAAATTATAGGCCATTCAGCCATATTACATATGCACAGATATGCATATTCATTTATCAAGCTTAAGGCACTAACATACTACTTAATGTTCCTAACATGGTGATTTATGTGCATCATGCCAATACATATCCATTCATCATCATAAAAAATACATCCTAACCTCTAAACCATTAGACCATCCATTAACATGCCATGCATATATATTCATTCTTCCATCAACTTCATCACATAATAATTGCATTTTAACCATTACCACCACTCAATATGGAATTAAATATCAAGGATGTATGTAGCATCATACACATGTACATGTCTATCCTAGGGCATTTTAGCCTCTCAACATATATTTCATCATCATCCTAGAATTTATTTCTACTCAATAAATCCAACTAACATCAATAAACCACATAAATGCATCAATTACGCTAAAATTTATCACTTTCATAATCAACATACACACACATTAAATTTTCATAATTACACTTACAACAAGTCCAAAATATGTCATCAACTCTAGTTATGCCTTCTCTTTCCCCTTATTCTTGTGATTGTTATCTAACTCAACTATCAATTATAGATTCATTTTGTAAAAAAAGTGTATAAAATCATACAAGCTTTAAAAATTAAAATTGACCACATAAATAGGCTCTTAGGCACTAAGGAACATAGGAAAAATATCGAAGCTTAAAAAAACTTACTTGAACAAAAAATAATTACTATTTATCAAGTAAAAAAATTTGAGCAAATTCTTTGATATTTCTCAATTTCTCACTTTTAATGGCTTATGTAGATCATGGAGGCTTACAAAGTAGGGCTCAATTGTGTGAGAGTGGGGTTATGTTTAGTGGGAGAAGAAGAAATTATTAGAACTTCAATGGAAGGGTTGTGTTAGACAAAAGAGAGAGAGAGGAGGGGTGAGGAAGATGGTACTATTCACACTTTGACCAAATAAAAGAATTTTGACCTCTTATATACTTGGGCAAAATTTTACTTTTAGTCCCCCTCTTTTCTCTCCTTTTTTACCCCCTTTTATACCTCAATTAAATTCCCTTTAAATCATATAATTAATGGTCTATAACCTTCTAAAAATTAGAGCTCAAAAATGTGAAAAATTAAATAAAGTGCCATTATTTTACTTTACCTGCTTTAAGTAGAAATACTTCTCGATCTCTAAAAATTCCAATTCCTATTCCAATGGATTATTTAAAATATTTCACTATCAGGTTGTATCAATCTTGGAATTTTTTTAGCAACTTTTGAATATTTTTATGGTCTAGTTAAAACTAGGTCACTATTCACATGACATTGCTATAAAACTTAACTGTCATTTTTAACAACCTAAACAATTTTGTTTTTACTTCAAATTTCTCTCAAAACAATGTTATTATTAATACTTTCGGTTAGTAAATTTAGTGCTCCCGGCCTTAGGAAAATAGTATTCACTTCTCGGGAAGTACTATTCATAACGCTGGAATTTTTTTGGCATTACAGTTATAATACAATTTCTCAAGTCAACATCATTTCACTACTATATATTCTCAAAATGTGTTTGATCCACAACTAGAAATTATAAATACTTACATTCTTGCATACAATTCACTCACATTCAAGTCTTTCATTTTAATTATGCTTCAAATTACATTAACCACATCAGTTTAGTGTCAAAACACGCACACACACACACTCTTTCAAGGCAAATTTCAGCCTCCTCTCACAAACCACACTACCATCACATTTATCATCTCAATTCTATCATTTTAGAACACAGAAATCATGCTCACAACATTTATATACAACTAACATTTGTTATATAACCTTTATGGCATCAAATATTAATTCCATATACTTGAACACACACTTTAAATCAATATTCTCACATATACAACATAGAGTAAATTGCATACACATTACCATCACATTTATCATCTCAATTCCATTATTTTAGAACATAAACATCATGCTCACAACATCTATATACCAATAACATTTGTTACATACCATTTATGGTATCAAATATTAATTCCATTTACTTGAACACACACTTTAAATCAACACTATCACATATACAACATATAATACATTGAATACACTTACCTTAGAGTTCAATCACACCTAAAGACCTTTTCAAATCTTCTCTTTACCCTTTGCTTTACTAAGGTCTTCTTTCTTTACATACATATTTATTTTCGAACTTAGAAAATTCATATAAAATCTAATACACCTCTAAAATTAATTCTAACCTTAGATATATGTTCTTAGGCACCTAAAGATCATTAAAGAAATATAAAAATCAAGAAAAACTTACCTTTTAATTTTCAAGTTATTATTCATCCTACTCTCAATCCATAATTTTCTTCTAATTAAATTCTAATTTCTTGCTTTGGAGGGGTAGATGGAACCTTAGTGGTTTGATTTAAAGATTGGATGGTGATTTAAATGTGTAATTTAAGGAAACAAAAAGAAAAATGGAGGGGTCTATGGATGTTAATGGTGTTAGCTACAACTAAGGAAATAAAAGGGTGAAGATGTTGTTATTCCTCCTTTAACCTTGACTATTTAAAGGACTTTGATTATTCAAGTGGTCAAAAAAATGGATGGTGGAGATTAGTCTATTTAAAGATCTTATGGCTATCTTTTTTTCTTCTTTCTATACCATTTTCTTTTAATATGTTTACTCTGATAAAATCCTCTTTTAAATACCATATATGTCCCATAAAATCATACCCTTCAAGACTTGAAAGCTTTTAAAAGCTCTTGCTTAAAAATCAAGAAAAAATGAAATAAAACGACACTTTAACCTTTACTCGATAATAAGAAAAATACTTCTCGATATTTAAAAATTCCAATTCTAATGCCCATAGACTATTTGAAATATTTAATTATTAAGTTATATCAATCCTATAATTTTTTGTGCAAAAACTAAATATTTTACAGTTCGGCTAAAACTAGGTCACTATTCATGTCACACTATCGTAAAATTTTAATTGTAATTTTTAACTATCTAAAGGACTTTGTTTTCACTTTAAATTTTACCCAAAATTATATTATGATTAATACTTCCCTTTGAACACATTAGTGTGACCATGGTCTTTGGAAAAAGTATTCATATCCCATGAAGTACTATTCGTAACACCTAGATTTTTGGACTTTACATCTTTGTTCCATCAAGGTCTAGACTAACCAACT
Source organism: Hura crepitans (assembly GCA_948208565.1). Taxonomy (NCBI): domain Eukaryota; kingdom Viridiplantae; phylum Streptophyta; class Magnoliopsida; order Malpighiales; family Euphorbiaceae; genus Hura; species Hura crepitans. The sequence continues at coordinate 6,671 of CANXYI010747626.1, read as the reverse complement.
TATACCAATTGAGAATTAATCAAATTTTCTTTTTTTTTTTAGGTCTATCACCTATCTTTCAAACCTTTGACCAATCTATCATTTGATACACTCAGTTACATATCCTATAAATTTCTCATTTATTTCGGGGCATATACATGTAAAGTATAAGAATGCAATTAATGCTTATATATTGATATGAATAAGAATAAGATAACATATGCATATGTTTTCAATTATGTTACGCTTGTGAAATGTAAATGTATAGCCCTTTACTATCTAAGAAATTAAATGGTAAGCAAAATGTATGAACCTCTTATTATTTGAGTATCACTTCCTCGACTAATAATCCTTAATCCATGGCTGGGAATGTTTATCTAACTCTCAAGAAATGAGGTTTTTGAATACTACTTCTTGAGGAATGAATAGTGTCTTTCGAGTACTCAGGGTACCCTATGGTGGCCAAAGGGGAAGTACTAGTCATAAAACTTTGACAGGCCTAAAAATGATGAAAATGAAATGATTAAAACTTTTACTAGAACTAATAAATCATTTTAGATTGAGAATTAGTGAATAGTAACTTTAATTGGCATAAAGCGGGGAGAGGCCTGGGATATGCCCAGATAGACCCAAAAATGGCATACGCTAAAAGCAAAAAAATTCCAAATAATCTAACTGTAAAGGAATTTTAATTTTCTAAAGTCATTTGATATTTTTTTGGAATTTCCTAATTACACGAGTGAATTATTGACCTAGTTCTCTTTGGAGTTTTGAGCTAAGATTTTAGAGGGCCCTTAATGAGCATTATCAAGAATTTTAGTCACTAAAAGTATGATTTTAGAGGTCTAGAATAATTCTTTTGAATTTTTTATTCTTAAAATGAAAATTAGGTTAAAACAGACCATCGGATCGACATATGGCATAATCTGAGCCATCCAAGTGTTTAATATAAAAGGTGGTGGCACATGTGGGGTGTCACATGTGCCAAAACACCTCATGATCTTTTTCTTCCTTGGTGAGCCGGCACCACCCCTCTATATTTCCTCCCTCACTTTTTTCTTCAATTCCTCCCATAATACAAGGCCAGATCCATAAAAACTTATATCAATCCTTGCCTTTATAATCTCTTGAAGCCATTCCCACTGACAAATTTTGAAGAAAGTGCTTAGAATAGGAGACAGATGCACTTGATGAATAGTGCCTAAAGTGAGTAGATGTGCTTTTTTTATTTTTATTTTTGGTTTAGGTAGCCCTAAATGAGCTATGATTAGTAATATAGATAGTTGATTTGGAGTTATGTAGGATTTTTTAGAATTTTTCAAAACCCTAAATGGTGTATATTTATAGGAAAAGAGAAGAATATTGAAGTAGAGAAGTTATTCAAGCCTGGAGGAGATAGAATAGAAGATTTTAACACCTTAGGTATGTGAATTTGATGTAATATAAGTTGTGAATTGCATTAGTGTTCATATGTGGATGTGAAAGTGTGTATGGAAATGTTATGTTACATTTGTATGCATGTAAATGCATGAAATGAGTATGTTACTATGCTTTATATGGCATATGATGTATGAATGTATGGAAATTGCATGAAAAAGGCATATGATGGTGTAGGTGAGTGAATGGCTGAATGGTATGTAAATAGGGAATGTGTGTGTGCATGTGTGATTAATATGGATATGTAATGTAATTAGGCTAAAAAGTGAGTATAAAGAATGTTTGTGGTATGAAATTGGTAAGAAATGAATTGACAATGCTTGAGCATGGCATGAACGTGAGGTGTGTCATGACCATAAGGTAGATATGCACGTGTATAAAGTATAGATCAATGGTAATTAGAATAAGACATAATGTGATTATGTGAATTGAAAAGGATTACTTAGTGTAATATGAGTAATTGGTATACTCAATGGTAATGATAATGACACATTAGGTTATGTAAGTGAACTTGATGCACTTTTGCTTAAATATGTGAGAACCATTGCTTAGAATTATGGGACCATGAAAATTGACTAAGAGGATGGTACTATGATGGGATAATGTGTCACAAATCATAGTCCCATAATAATGGACATGTAAATGTAAATGGCATGACCATAGGTAATGTTATAACCATATATTGAAAGTTCTATAAATAAGGTAAAAAAATGGTAACTACTTTTGACCCATATCAGTTGGACACCTATTAGATGGTTTAACCGATCAACTATGCAATTAGTAGTTGCTAGGGGCTTTGGCCCATATAGGCCAATGCCTATATGTTTAATATTATGGGTGTAGCTACCGAGGTTCTGCTAGAGAGCCTTGTACACCTATGCATTTAGAGATCTATATAGACATATCTCTATTATATATGGTCTTTGAGGAAGTTTATATAGACTAACTCTAGCCATCTTGGTTATTAGGAGGTCTGCATTGATTGATCCCTACTTACCTACATTTTTATGGATTTGGGAAGTCCCACAGGGCTGATCCTTACTATCCACCTATACATGATTGGTATTTAGGAGGTCCCTTGGGGTTGATCCCTATTTTTGAGGGGTCTACTGAGATTGATCCTTACCACTCTAATTTGGAAGGTTTTTATGGACTAATCCCTACTATCGGATAGATAGGGAGGTAGAACTATCGAGGTCCAAAATGTGGGCCACTGTATAACTTAATCCCTTTTATCATGTGTCTTAAAGTGTAGTCTCCCTAGTATAGGCCTAAACATGATAAAATACATAAGAACATGATTTGAAAGACTAACAATGTAGCATTAATTATAACAAGGGCATATAATATGATATTTAATTAATCTAAGTAATGACACATTATGGAATCGGATTTTCAATGGCTTATTTCACAAGTAATCAAGATTAAAAATATAGAATATGCTTAATTGGTAAAGAGTTACATTGCATTTTTGCATGATGCAATTTATATTACATTAAAACCACCATTGAGTGTATACTCAACATATCAGTTCTTCAATGCATATGTAAAAGATAGTAAGGTACTGTTTAGGCTCAATCTATAGTGTAGCTAGCATATCTTTTGGGTATACCTTCTTGCTATTGTTTTTTAGTTGTATAGCAAATTAGCACTAATATATATGTTGGGTTAGGCCTCAGTTATTTAAAGTTATCGGTACTTTGTTTTTAGTACTTTTGGTTTATAAATGATAGCACAGGTGTGATGTATATATGTTGATATATTATACATGATTAATATATATTGATATATAGGTTTGAGACCCCTATGTGTATATGTAGGCCTAATTAACGTTAAGATGAGTTTTAAAGGACCAGAAAGGTCTAGTAGTTGTGAGTTCGCTCAACGTGGTTATGGAAGTTATTTTTTGTAGGTTTATAATTTTTCGTTTTTTCATTTAAGCAACTATTGTGTCACTAAAATTTCTATAGATTATGAATACCATAAAGTTAGTAACTAGGGTATTAGTTTGAAGCTAATTGAGATCTGAATGGGGTAGGATAAGGATGGGTAACCTTTTGAAATGTAGCATCTCCTATCGGGTCCATTTATGGGTCAGGTAGTGGGTGTTCTATTAGGTGGTATCAGAGCAAGTTTAGGTGGTTCTAGGCATAGTATACATAGGTTCCATGGTCTAAGGTTCTATGTCAAGTAATACTACATTGTATGTGGTTGATTGTTTATTCTTTTATAGTAAGTGGCGATTAGTGAGCGGACCCTACCAAAACTAGGGGAAGAGGTGGCAAGCCATGCATCGGCAATGATACATGGATTTAGGGTGAGTTCAACCACTCTAGTGCCTAATAATGTGGCATGTTAGGCACAAACAAAGGCCTCGCTGGCACTATAACAATAGATTGTTAATTTGCTCAGGCATACCACTATAGCAACAAATCCACCACCACCAACCCCAACTTAACCCCCATAAGTCGTAGCATTACGGAAGACATATTTAAAGTGAGTGAAAAAGATAAGGGCTTTAGATTTTGCAAGATCAATAAAGGATGATGCTACTAGTGCTAAGTAATGGCTAGAGTGCATAATTAGGATTTTCATGTAGTTAAAGTGCACCCTAAAAGAGAATCTAAAGTGTGCCACCTCCCTTCTCTAAGGAAAAGCTTTTCACTTATAGGACACTACTTAGAAGAGGAAGGCTACAGTAGACCTTACTTGGGATTTCTTCCTCTAATAATTTAAAAAGAGGTATATATTTGAGACATATCTAAATAAGAAGAGGTAAGAGTTTCTCGATTTGAAGTAAGGGCGTAAGTGAGTGTCTAAATGTGAAAAGGACTTCACCCGTCTTAACAAATATGTTGAAGAATTTATGCCTACTAAGAAGGAGCATTGTAAGATGTTTGAAAAAGGCCTCAATCTAGAGCTAAAGATATAGAAAGCCATGACTAAGATTCAAGAATTCTCTTCTTTGGTGTCAATAACATATGGCATAGAGGAAATGGTGAAGGAAAAGAGGGACATCTTTTAAAAGAAAAGGCCTTTCAATATAGGACAGGCTTGCTTAGCACTTGATATAGGTAAGAAGTAAAAGGGTACTTAAGCCCTATAATACTCCCAGAGGTTGAGCCAAACTTAGAGGCTAGGGAAGACACCTCAATGCAAGCCTTGACCTCAACAGCAAGCTACTAGTGCTTTAGTATCTACAGTGAGGAGTGCACTTCCAATGTGTGGTATGTGCAATAGGAAACACTAAGGACCATGTTGATAAATGAGATTAGGAGAGTGCTTTATATGTCGATCCAAAGAACATTATTAGAGGGAATGCCCCAAGAGATAGGCAAAGGCTACTCAGTTTCAGGCCTCATTTCTAGCACCAAGTAAAGGATAAAAGAAAAGCAAGAATGACAAGTCAATCATATAATGCCTGTGATTTGAAGCTCTATGAATAGTAACATAAGGCTTGAAAAGTGTGCCGGGGTTGCCAAGACACTTGCATGTGGACCAAGGCAGTGGCACTAGTCATGAATATTCGATGGGCTTTTAAGTTGATGGAAAAGTTGAAATTTAAAATTTTAGCAGAACTAATAATTCATTTTAAGTAGTAAGGAATGCATCTGTGCAATAAAAAATTTTTTGGGCTGAGATTGCCTTAGGATGTGCTTAGACGGACTCGAAAATATCAAACCCTGAAGCTCAAAAATTCCACTTAGTCCATTAGTGAAAGAATTTTTGAAATCGAAGGTCATTTTCAAATTTTCAAAATTTTTGAGGTATGCATTCAAATTGAGGTAGTCTAAAAACTGTCTTATCGATGGAATCTGGCTGCAAAAATTTACGAGCATATAGAGGGGATTAAAATAGGAATTCTAAAATAAACGGCATAATTTTTTGAGGTCCGAGTGAATTTCTATGAATTTTTAAAGTTTGTCAAAAAAATTGGGATGGTTCAGGATTACCGAGACCATTTTTGACATGTCAAGGTGAGCCCCACTTCATGTTAATTGGACATGTAAAGTTGCCAAGTGGATGAACAAAATGCCTTCCTTCCCTTTTTCTCTTCTGTTGCCAACGCCAGATAGTGACCAAAACCACCATAACTCTCTCCTCCGACCACCAAATTAGGTGATTTCAATTGCTAAAAATTCTTCTATGTGTTAGGGACCACAAAGAATAAGAATCAAGAAAAAATGAGTTGTCATGTGAGAGATAAAATTCATACAAGTTGACTCGTTTAGAGTAGTCGAGAATAGTGTGTTTTAGATGATTTTTGAGTGATTATCCCCTTTCCCTTCAAATTTCTAGCAGCCATTTGATGCTAAGACATGCTTAAGACATGTATGATTATGTGTGTGAGGTATTAGAGGCCATTAGAGGGCAACTTAAAGCCCACAAAGAAGGGAGAAGCTACCGTGGCAAGCTAGATAGTTTAGGGCGCTTGAAGGTTTCAAGGCTTTCTTTCAAAGGTAAGTGGACTTCAAGCCTTTTGTCTTATATCTCAGGGTGGCTAAGCTAGTGAATTTTGAATTAGGATGGCTAGAATGATGAATCTAAGGTTGATTTCTTTCTTGGTGATGTTGGTTCACTTGAGAATTTAGTGGAATTGAGAACGTTATTTTAGTGATTGCTTAATTGGCCTCACATGCTTGCTGAATTTGATGCCTATGGGTGTTTGAATTGGAAGTTTGCTACCTATGATGAATATTCAGCATTTTTTTCACATGCTAAGATGTGAACTATGGAAATTGGGTGTAGAAATCACCATGAATTGTGTATTTTTTATTGTGGTTATAAGCTATCATGAGGGATTCTTAGTAAGGTTATTTTGTAACTTAGAACTATTGGCTTGGAATGAGATGTTTATGAGTATATTTATGTTCATGGAATATATATATGATTGAATATTGTTATCATGAGGAAAGGAATGGAAATTAAGTTCATTTTCTAATAAGTACTCGAGAGCTTAGTCATGGCTTGTTGGCATGAAACTTAAGGTTATTAAGTGTTAGTTAAGAATATTAGAATGGCTTGATTATTAGCATGAAATGACTAAGGAATTAATTAAGTATATGACATATTGATATAATATTATACACTTTGAAAATGTGTCTTTAAATGGCTAAAAAGGATTAGACTAAAACATGTAATTAAGGCTAGAAATAACCACCTAAAAGTGGCTTGAGTGTGTAATGTAAATGCACTATTGTTTGTGCCTTAAGTGGCTAGATTTGAGACCTTTGCATGTTTGGCTATTGTGCCTA
>CANXYI010747460.1:0-11110 GCA_948208565.1 Hura crepitans | reverse complement strand
AGACACTGGATAATAAGATCCAGACTATGCAATAACCTACATTTTAGACCTCGGTAACTGCACCTATCCACATCCATCCAATAGTAAGGATCAGCCCTATGGGACCTGCCAATATCAGAGTGGTAGATGGTAGGGATCAGTCCTGTTAGACCTCCTAACTCCTAATATCCTAATCATCTTCTTATCTCATGTGGATAGTAAGGATCAGCCCCATGGGACCTTCTAATATCTATAGGTAAAGTGAGTAGTAGGGATCAGCCCATGTGGACCTCCCAATACCTAGGTGTGCAAGTTCATCACAGAACCTCGGCGGCTGCACCTATCATCTCAATCATATAGGCAATGGCTTAGGAGGACCAAAACCCCTAGCATCGGCTAACTCCCTAATTGACCGGTCAACCTATCCAGTGGGTGTCTAACTGATATGGTCTGGTTCTAATTTACAAATTCTCTTTACACAGTTATATGTTATTCATTCACAGTCACAATGTTACCATGATTTCCACATTAATGTACACACTTGCACTTACACACTTTTTCCTAGTTACGGGTCATTTTACGAACAAGGCACTATTTATTTGGTCGATTTCCTAGTTCCTTTTTAATGTCACCACTACTAAGCCATTCATTCCAATTACACTAATATCCCATATTATCATCAACAACATTTCTATACCTCAGTATTGTTATTAGTGCCATTACTTGTCATGAGGTTTACTTGCACTTTCCTTCAAATTCACTTATGTACATGCATTCTTACCATACCATATTCTCATGCCATAATGATCACTTTCACACACTTTACCTATTTAGCACACATTACCCTATTTTAGTCTTTACAACACATTTTTACCATACATTATTTCCTTTCATCAATTTCACATCATAAGCATTTTCTATGTGCAATTTCTAGTTTAATTACACTTCCCATACATGCCATACACACATGCACATTACATGGCCACCATGTACACCATTCAGCCACTTTAAGAACACACACATGCATATGAATTTCTTCCATACAAATCATGCACATGGGCTTTATTTTATTATGCTAACATAGTCACATAACCAATTTACATTAAACATGCACACATTCACAAAATCTAACACTTCCATACACACTCACATGCACACATATCATGACACACATGGATTACGTTAAATTCACATACCTAAGGTGTGTAAACACCATTATTCACCATTTTATTCCTTAGGATGGCCTTCCACACCAACCTTTCTCTTTTGACCTAACCATACACATTTAGAGTTTAGAAAAATTCTCAATTTCTACATAACTTCAAATCAAAATCTATCTTCATGGTTATTCTTAGAACACTTTTGGCAATATTCACCCTTAACTTATATCTTTCTTTCTAGCATCTCTTTCTCAATTCTGTCACTTAGAGAGGCTTCAGGAGATCATAGAGGACAAGAATCACAAAAAAGTTGATGGATTTAGGTGTGAAGAGAGAGAAAAAGAAGAAACATGTTAGAGGGCTTTTCTTGAAGATGGCATAGGCTATGGGTGGAGGAAAGAGGAAGAAGGGTTCTTTTGCACATGTGCAAAGGGCCTTTATATTAGTGAGGTGGATGGCCCAGATCGTGCCATGAGTCAATTTGACGGTCCGTTTTAATCTAATTTTCTTTTAAACTTTAGAAATTCAAAATAATTTCCCTGGACCTCTAAAAATCATGATTTTAGTGCCAAAAATCCTCGTTAATGCCCATTAAAGGGCTTGTAAAATTTCAAGTCAAAGCTCCAACTAGGGTTACTATTCACCCATGAAATTTAAAATTTTCGAATAAATATCAAATGACCTCAGAATATTAAAATTCTTTCACCAATAGACTCATTAGAATTTTTGAGCTTTAGGGTATGGTATTTTTAGGTCCATCTGAGCATATCCTAAAGCTATCTCGACATAAACTTATTTAAGGTCACTATTCACTAGTTCTTGGTCTAAAATGGTTTATTGGTTCTGCTAAAAGTTTAATTAATTAATTTTTCCTCATTTTCTGGCCTGTTAAAGTTTTATGACTAATACTCCCCTTTTTGATTATCACAGTAGGCCCCAGCTCCTCGGGAGTTATTATTCATGCCTTAGAGGTACTGCTCATAAAACAATGTTTTATGGGTATTACAATATACCTCTTTTATAAACCTAATTTGATATCGAGAATCTATCTAAGAAAACTCTGTTACCGGAGTTATTCTACAAGTCTTAACCTTCACTTATAATCATTATTCTTTCCAAACCACAACTTTTGTCTCATTGCTTGGTGCATTAATCAACAAGTAAATTTAATGTTGTTATTCTTATTCTTTTTCTTTATTTTAACATTGATTGATGATCTCTAAGGATTAATTAGTCATTGAGGTATTTTTTATAGTCTTCACGTTAATTATAGGAGTAGGTTACTGTTATACATGAGTAGTTGTATCTTTTAGTTGTTCTGTAACTGTAGACAGATATTTGAGTTGTAACTCCCATAGATCGAGGTTTCATGAATAGTACTTCCGAGGCTTGAATAGTGTTCCTAGGAAGCCGAGATAACTTTGGCTAGTGAAGGTGTATACTAGTCATAAAACTTTAACGGGCCAAAAAATAAGAAAAATGGATTAATTTAAAAATTTAGCACAACCAATAATTCATTTTAGGCAGTAAACTAGTTTATAGTAACCTAAAATGAGGCTGTGCTGAGAATGACCCGGGATGTGCCCGAACAGACATAAAAATGGCACACCCTAAAGTCAAAAATTTTATTGAGTTCATTGGTGAAGGAAGTTTAATTTTCTGAGGTCGTTTGATATTTTTTTTAGAATTTCTTGTTATAGCGAGTGAATAGTACACCATTGCCATTAGAGTTTGGACTTGAAATTTTGTGAGGCTGTAAATGGGCCCAATCAAGGATTTTTAAAATAAGAGCGACTATTTTTAGAAGTCTAAAATAATTTTTAAAATTTTCTAAAGTTTAAGTGGAAATATGATTTTTATGGGCCATTAGATTGCCACGTGTAGCAATCTTACACATCTACTACTAATATAAAAGGGCTCCCCACACATGCACATCATTTTACATATGTGAGGAAGCCATTTTAACCTTTAGAAAGCCCTAGAAGTGATGCCATTTTTCAAGAAAGCTTTCCCTCCATTTTTTACTTCAAACCCACACCAAAACACCACCAATTCTTACATCTCATATGGAAATGAACCTCCATGACCTCTAAATTTCATTTTTACTTTTAAAATCACCTAAAAACCTCACTTTTGGAATATTTATGTATGAGGTGAATAGTGCCATTTTTGAGTGTATGTGCTCTTTTTCTAGTTTTTATTTTAGGTTCATGTAGTCCTTGAAATTTTAAGAATTTCCATGTTTATACATTTCTATTTGGAGCTTCTTATGATTTTATATGAATTTTAAAGTTAGAGTTCCATAATGTAGGTTCAAGGAGAGATTGTTAATAACAAAGGCAAACAAGGCCTTAGAAAGGTTGAAAAGGGTGTAGAGATACCCTAGGTATGTGGATTTAATACAATAGATGCATGCCAACATGTGTTTGTATGTGTAAATGCATAAACATGTGTATGAAGTTTTGGTTTAAGCATGTGTGTGCTTGATTTGATGTAATATGCATGCTATGATGTAAATTGGATGTGATAATGATGATATGGATGCATTTTGGATGTAAAAATTATGTGAAAATGCATGATGTATGCATGATCATATGCATGGCATGTATGTCATGGCATGTGTATGTGTGCTTGATGTGTGTACATGATGTATTATAATGGTAATAATATGTGTAACATAAATAGGACATGGCATGTGAAAATATATGTATGGTTATGGCACGAGGTATGGTTATGTTTATGTATGGTATTATGGTAAAAATTAGTGTATATAGTGTATGATAAGAAATTGGTAAAGAAAATGTATACTAGGTGTAAAGTAAAATTTATTATGTGGCATATAATGAGGTATATAAATTTAAATACTTATAAGATTTATTTGGCATGAAAGATTTATGATAAAAGTAATGATGAAGTATGGTGACGAAAATGTAACATTATGTGAGACATAATGGCATGATGTATGATGGCATAAGGCCATGAGAAAATGAGAAATGACCAAATAAATAGTTGAAGAAATGACCAAATGAATAGTAACATTTACGTAAACGACCTATAATTGTCTAGTGAAAAAAATGACCTATAACTGTCTAGTAAAAATGAGCGGATGAAATTGACTAATGACTGTGTCTTAATAATATGGAAGTAAATAAAATAGATGAACCGTAAATGAATAAAAAATAATTAATAAACAGTTGGCCCAATAGTTAGACACCCACTTGATGGGTTGATCGGTCAACTAGGGATTAGTAGTTGCTAGAGACTTTGTGTCTTTGGGGCTATTACTTTGATGATGATGATAGTGGGTGAGCTACCAAGGTCATGAGATAGGCCACTGCACAATGCTGGTGCAGTAGCTGAGGTTTAGTTATGGGTTATTACACTATTTAGGGTAGGTGCAGCTACTAAGGTCTTGTGATAGACCACTGCATTATGTTGGTGCAGCAGCCGAGGTCCAGTTGTGGGCCACTGCACTAGGTGGGTGCAGTCGTCGGGGTCCAAAATATAGGCCACTGCATAGTCTGGATTTCATTTGCAATCCAGTATTTTTAAGTGTTGTCTTTCTAGCTGGGCCTAAAAGATAAAATAAATATAATAAATAGTGACAGTAAATCGTGAATGGAAAATTTGTAAAAATGAAGTCTATAACATGAAATTGATAATTAAATTAATAAGACAAAAAAATAAATTATCATTGTTATTATTATTATTATTATTATTATTCTTATGACACTGTTCAGTATATTGCATGATGCATGCATGGCTTATATGATGCATATGTGACTGCATGCCATGCTTTTATTGTATTAAATTCACAACCAAGTATTGTATTCAGTGTATCGGCGTTTCGATATGCAAGTAGTAGATTGTGTAGCTGATCAGCCTTAATAAAGTGTTGCAGTGTAATAGACTGATTTTAAGGGTATAATTCTGTTCTTTTTATGGTTTTAGAAGGCACTCATGTAATTCCTGTGAGGTTGGGTTTAGTTTTTGTAAGACTAAATATTTATGTCAACATATAACTGATGAATTTATATGATGTATGGTTAATTTACACTGAATGGTATTAATATTTATGCTCTGATGTTATATGGGCTTGGAGCCTTGTGTGATGCTATTATAGAGTTAATTATAATATGTACATTGATATTTGAGGGTTAGTATGAAGATTTAAGTAATATCTAAATGAAAAACACGCATGTCTATAAGTGTTAAACAAATGAGCCTTTAGAGCAATATCAGGATGGGTGACCTAGTGGAAGGTAGCACCACTTGTCTGGTTCCTTCAAAAATCGAGCTGGGGGTGTTATATGGGTATTTGTACCCCTTAGTTGGAAGGCTTAAATTAATCCTTTAAATTCCATCCAATGGTCCACATGACTCCAAAATAAAATATCACTTTTATTCTTGTGTTACATGGGTATTTGTACCCCTTGGTTGGAAGGCTTAAATTAATCTCTTAAATTCCATCCAATGGTCTACATGACTCCAAAATAAAATATCACTTTTATTCCTTGTTAAATTTTTTTTATCCCAATATCACTATATGATACACCTTAAATTCCAATTCAATTATTAAATAAAGAATAATATTCTTTTAACCCAAATACTTTTATTTTCATATTTTGTGGGTCATTATAAAGGGATTCAAGATTATATTTAGTAGAAATATAACTAAATGACATAGGATGTCTAAAATAAAAAGGAAGATAAATGGGCTATAAAGATGCACATAGAAAGTCCATCAGGTGGGCCATAAGTATAGGGTTACTTTATTGGGCTAATGGACCATGTTTAATTATTAAAAGGCCCAATTGTTGGACAACCTTTTAATCAATTAAAAAGGGAATTAAGACCTAACCCAAAAGTGAACAATAAATAAACCCTAGCCTATTTAAAGGGGTGTATCCAAAATTTACATAGAGCATTTGATAGTGAAATTTGTGCCAACTCCCTCTCTCCCTGTTGCTGCAATTTTCTTTATTAGCCTTTAAGAAAATTGCAGCCATTATTGACTTCGTATTCTAGTGTGGATACATTTGGAAGTAGTCAGAGTTAGATTACTGTGCTTTGTTATAACCCAGTAAGAAGGAAATGCACATATAAGAAGAAATATTTAATTTCAATAAGTTTCTGTGTCACTTTTCTTTTTAAATACATGTGAGACTTTGATCCTAGTTCATCGTTTTGAGATATTTATTCCATTGTTGTAAATATAATTTGCATGAGTCTCAAAACCAACAGTGATATCAAAGCCAGGTTATATCAACCGTATTTGATAAATTGCTTGTTTAATTAGTTACATTACATATTTATGTGATGTGAATTTTATGTGGATAATTTTGAATGGTTTTTTATTTAATTTTTAATCATAATTAAAGGCATTTAATCATGGTTTAATCAAAATTAAAAATTAGAACTTGATTAATTTGAAAAAAGTAATTTTGATTAAGCATGTAAGCATGTTCTATGCGCATAGAATAGTTCTATACGCATAGAATAATTCTATGCACATAGAACAACTAGTTGGATTTTATGAAGCAATATATGGCTGCTCTTGCTTGTTTTAATTTAAAAAATTTTGTGATTAAATCATGATTTTGCAAGACTAATATGATATTATTAATTTTGGATAGCAAGCATTTCATAAAAATTTTGATAAAAGTTGAAAATTAATGAAACATTTTTTAGGTTCATGAAGAAGCCTCAAAACCAATTATGAGATAATATTGGTGTTCATGTTTTATTTGTTTTCTAAAAAATTTACGATTATTTATTTATGAATATGAGATTTTTATGATGTTAATTAATAGGATTTAAGTTGAGAAATTGCATTGCATATGAATTAGATTCAAGAATTTGTTTGATTGTTAAGATTATACATAGTTTTGCGATTTGGTAATGGTGAGTTTTGTCAGTTAAGTTAGCCATGATTTGGACAACCCAATGAGCTGACTTGGCTTAATAAAATTCATTATTATAGGTCCAAAATATAATGTCAATTGGAATTGATCCAAAGTCGTTTGCAATATAATTTTTGGTTTATTGGGAGTTTGATTTCTAGTGAACTACAACTTTTAATCTTTTAATTTAATTAAAATTTTGTTGTGATTGAAATTTTATATTCTAGAGTTAGAGGATCAATTTTGTCCTAATCCAATGAGATTAAATAAAATAAAATTTAAAATTGGTTTAGTATAAGATAAACATTCTTGATCAAAATTGGAATCCTAGTTTGCTTAGAATTCATTTCTTAAGTATATTAATAATTTGTAGTCTTCTAATTAAAATAAAATTCTAATGAGATTAAAATTCTTATTTTATTAAATTAATGTGATTATATATTTAATGAGGTTTAATAATTACATTGCTTGAATTACTTATTAATGAGATATGTAATGAAGATAGAAGATTACAAACATACATAGTCAAAATTGTTTTCTTTTTTTAATGAGATTGAAATGCTACATTTTTGGAAATGGTTTTCGTAAATGAAAAAGGGCTTCTAAATATGGTTTATATGTATTAATGAGATTAATATGTGCCATATTTAATTAATCAAGAAAGAATTAGAAAATAAAATGACTAATATTGCAAAAGTTATAATCTTAGTATTTTACATTACCAAAACAAATTATTTCAACATATTGCATTAGAGAATGCATTTAAGGGTGTATGGAAAGGCATGATGACCTAGTTATGGACTATATGACAAATGTAATTAATCATAGGCATGGATTTTTATTTTTGGTAAATATGACTTACATGTTCCTACCTCTCATTTTATTTTATTTTATTTCTCTTCTAGTCTAACCCTCTCAAATGTAACTTGAGATTTTCTTTCTTAAGAATTATGTAATTAGATTACAAAGGAACTAGAATAAGAAAGTAGTTCAAGGAACAAAGGAGAAGGTGGTGCCAAAAAAGGGGACCAAATAAGAAAAATATTTTGTAATAACGGTAGATTATTATTTATTATTTTCTCTGGGTTGTAAATTCATGCATTTACCTATGTGAGACAAAGTTGATTTCCTTAACGGACTAGGAAATCAATATAAAATAAGTCCTCAACTAGATCATCTATTTATGCGTGATTGATGAATTTAATATTCATAACCTGCTAATGTGTTCAAACCATGTATTATGAGACATTAAAAGATTAAAATCCTTAATTTAAATATTAAGACAAAATGCCTTTTGTTAATATAAGTTTAAAGAACCGGAGTCCTATTTAAAATTAGATTGTTGAGCATACTTAAGCCCACTTTACATAGATTATGTTTAGAACTATATTAATAGGTTGGTCTTAACTTATTCATTAATTTGTTGAGCGTAGTCAAGATTAATGAATTAAAAGGCAAGGTTGGGGAAATGTATATGAGATATACATGCATTAAGAGTTGATAACCCAATGATTCAGTAGTTGCTTGAGATGCAATTGACATAAGTTATCTACCATTTGAGTTAAAATTCGCTTATTGGGTATACCCAAGGTTTAATTTTAATAAAAATGGATATTGACCCCTAAAGAAAGCTTCCAACATGCTTTCCCAGATAAATAGTGAAGGCTATTGCTTTGTAATAAAATAGTGGGAGTTAAACGCATTTAATTAAGGACATTATAAAATGCATATTCGTACTCTAACATATTTTTATTTTCACATCTAGGTACATTATCATGAGCACATCTAATATGATTTTGTGCAATATACTTGATCCTAATAAATTGACTAGTTATAACTTCATAGACTGGTATAAGAACTTAAAAATTATTTTAAAATATGAGAAAGTAGCCTATGTGTTAGACACCATGATTCCACGTATGCCACCGGATGATGCACCAACTGAAGTTCAGCCGGTATTTTTGAAACATTTTAAGGAAATTGATCTAGTAACATGTATAATTCTTGCCTCTATATCCATGAAGCTTTAGAAACAACATGAGCATATGGATGCTCATATAATTATCTTTCACTTGAAGGAACTATTCAATGAATAGAGTTATGTGAAACAATGTGAGGTATCGAAACTATTATTCCATAGTAGGATGGTAGATAGAACTTCAGCCATACAACACAAGGTAAAGGTGAATGAATATATAGAGAACTTGCCTTATTGGGCTTTGCGATGGATCATGAGTTAAGTATAAACTTAATTTTATAAGCCTTACTAGATTCTTATTCATAGTTTGTACTTAATCATCAGATGAATAAGATATCCACCATTATGCCCAAGCTCATCAATATGCTCAAGATTGCTAAAGGTTTTATCAAGAATAATCAAAGGGCAGTCATGGTTGTTGATGCTTTCACTTTTGCTAAGAAGGGGAAGAACGAGAAAAAGAAAATAACCAAGTCCCAAGGTAGGGTCAAGACAAAGAAGGCCAAGTAACCTATTGCTGCCAAGGAGACTAGCTCCAAAGGGACCTACTTCCATTATGGAAAGACTGGACATTGGAAGCGAAACTGTAAGGTTTACTTAGAGTTTTTCAAAAAGGAGAAGCCTGCTGATGCTTCTACTTTAGGTATTTATGTTTTTGAAATAAGTATTAATATTGTAATGAGTAAACACAACTAGGTATTAGTACTAGATGTAGAACTTATCTTTGCTCTAATATGCAGGGACTAAGAAGTAGTAGGAAGACAAATAAGGGTGATATAGACCTACGAGTTGCAAATGAAGCAAGAGTTATTACATTAGTTGTAGGAACTTAATATTTAAATTTATCTTCTACTTTAGTTTTAAAATTTAATAATAGTTATTTTGTTTTATCTTTGAACAAGGTTTTGACATTTCTCTTAATAAGGACAAGGGTTTTTCCATATTTTTGAATAATATGCTTTATTGTTTTGGGTCAAATGTCAATGGGATTTATATTCTTGATTAAGATAAAGAAATTCATAACATGAATACCAAGAGACTTAAAAAGAATAGCTTGAATCCATCTTATTTATGGCATTGTCATTTAGGCCATATAAATGAGAGGCATATTACTAAGTTATACAAGTTAGGTAACTTAGGGTCATTTGATTATGAATCATTTGATGTATGTGAATCTTGTTTAAAGGGCAAAATGACAAAAACACCCATTATTGGTAAAGGAAAATGTGTTAGTAATCTGTTGGAACTAATACCTATAGATGTATGTGGTTCAATGACTAGACAGGCTAGAGGTGGATATCTTTACTTCATATCCTTTGTCGATGATTATTCAAAATATGGATATTTGTATTTGATGAAATACAAATCTGAACCCTTTAAAAGGTTCAAATAATTCAAAAATAAAGTTGAAAAATAATTAGGCAAATGTATTAAAACACTTCAATTAGATTGAGGTGGTGAGTACTTGAGCTATAAATTTTAGAGCTATTTGAGAGATAATGAGATTATATCTCAGTGGTCTCCTCCTTATATACCACATCATAATTGTGTACCTGAAAGGCAAAATTGAACTCTTTTAGACATGGTTCAATTAATGATGGGCTTTGTAGAATTACCTAAATCATTTAGGGGCTATGCACTGGAAACTACTATTTATGCACTAATTAAAGTGCTTTCTAAGTCGACTGGTGTTACACCATGTGAGATGTGGTATAATAGGAAACCAATTCTTTCGTACATGAAAGGATGGTGTTGCCCTGCCTATGTGAAAAGGAATATGTTAAATGCTAAATCTAACAAATGTCTATTTATAGGATATCCCAAAGAGTCATTAGGATATTATTTCTACAATTCTTTGGAACAAAAGGTGTTTGTTTCAAAAAATGCTATTTTCTTAGAGAAAGAGTTTCTTTCAAAAAAAATTGTGGGAGTAGAATAGAACTTGAAGAAGTTTAAGAATGACAAATAGATATTGTTCAATCAATTGATTCCTAAAACTATTACTCATGTCGATGTAGTAATAGATGAACCTATTGTTACATAAGCTCTTAGATGTTCAACTAGAGTCTATACCATTCTAGAGTGATACA
>CANXYI010747451.1:0-10254 GCA_948208565.1 Hura crepitans | reverse complement strand
TGTGTAAAGTCAATTAGAACATAATTATTATACGAATTGTTAAGATAAACTTATGCTAATGAGAAGATTTATGATAGGATGATAAATGACCATATGTAAATGAATGTGTTAACAATAATGTGTTAAATGAGTAAAAATATGTATATGACTATACAAATTTTGAGTTATATAAAATAAAATGAAGTTTAATTATGGTATATGATAAGGAAATTATGTATATGCATGCTTTTGATATGTTAAAGAATTATGCATAATATGTAAAGATGACATAAATATAAGTAATTTGAAATTGTTTAAGCACCACTAAGCATTAATACTTAGTGCATCAATTTTCCATGCATAGGTGGATGATTTTGGCATTGACAAATGAGGCAATTGTAGGTGAAATCTATAGTTAGATTTGGAGTATGGTATACCATTGCTTGAACATGTTCTCATAAAGCATAAGTCATTTGATATTTCATTTATTCAATGAGTTTTTCCACTTTTAGGTTGTAAAGTTTGTTTTATGACATAGTTTTCTAGATTTGTAATCAATTTGTTGGTTTGGCTTATTTTAAAAGCCTTTATAGAGATTTTGGTTTTATCCTTGTTTCAATAATCATTATTTTGCTCAACACACAAAACTGAGATTTGGATTTCAAAATTGCTTTTAAAATGTAGGAGACCATTAGAATGAATATGATATGGAAATGATATGAATATAAAATATAGATAAATGTTTATTTAGACATATAAATTTACTGGTGCCTCAGGCACATAATGTGGCATTCTCCCATTTGTGTTCTTGGGCATCGGGAGAAAGAGCGTAACATTTTGTGGTATTAGAGTTTAGTTTAAGCAATTCTAGCCTATGAACTATGAGTCTATTATACATACATTCTCATTTAAAGTGATAAAGGTGTATGGCTAACCTTTTATGCAAGGCTAATCTACTGATTTTTAGTACATTATCACTCTTCGATATAATTATTTGTATATGCTTTGATAGAATCTAGTTTAACCCACTCATACATTTGCATATTTTTGTTAGGAAAATGTGGTTTAGAAATAAAAGAACTTGAACATAACATACCAGTGACCGACTAGAGGTACCCCGATTATGGCATCATGTCGAACTAGAACAAGCCTCCAAAAGGCATATCCCAAATTCGACATGTAAACAAGAGCACGAGTGTCCTTAATAAGGTTGTTGAACCTATGGAGAGTGTGAGTCAACATCTAGGTAGTTATTCTAGAAAGTAAACTAAAGAGATTCCAAGTTAAAAAAAAAAATCTCTCTTATTCGTCCACCACAAAATATTAGTGTTCATCTCAACATTTCTAATTTTTATCAAATCCCTAAAGCATGTGATTATTGTAATTAAATAGATAAACACATTTGCATGTCAAATGCAATTAAAATTAAATTAAATTAAAGCAAAAAATACACATAAAATAAATCATACATTAAACAATAAATATCCAACATACATGAAATCGGGCCAATTTATTAAGTAGATGACATTGGTCCAAAATCATTTTATTGGATAAATATAACATTGTTCTAAAAATGATTTATTAAAAATATTTATTTTATTTATTAAAACTATTTTTTAGGGAATTATGAAACTTTGGTCCCAAGGCCATTATATTAGTTAAAATATTTTACTGTTATTCAAATAAGATCATTTTAGTTATTGGAACATTAGTTCGAAATTAATTTTTGATAATTAAAATATTTTTGTTTAAAACTTTTTATCTATTCAATTTTTCACATAATTTGGGGATTGATGGATATTGGTTCTTAGAACATACCATTTAAAATCTTTATTTAGGAAAAATATTTTCATTAAATTAAATCATTATTGGGTATATTGGAATATTGGTTCAAAAAATATTTTATTTAAGTCATTTTTATTTAATTAAAATCCTATTTTTGCGTAAATTTTTATCCTTTTAATTTAAATAATTTTGAGTGAGAGGATTTTGGTCCTCAAAAATATGTTTATTAAAAATATTTATTATTTAAAATATCTTATTTTTATCAAATTAAAATAGCACTGGATATTTGAAAATTTTTATCCCAAAACTTTTATTTTTAATACAATTAGCCCTTAATTTTTATGAAACATTTTTGTGACTTTAATTTTTAGTTGGGTCAAAATCATTTTAACTACCTATTGCAATATATAGGAAATTATACAAGGAAATATTTAGAATGATAACAACAAAATTCCTACTAGTAATCTAAAAAGTCAAATAAAAAAATTAATTACACACTAGTAAAATGATAAAAATAGATAAAAATAAATCTTCTATAGCTTATTTCAATATCCCATAGAACCAAAAAAATCATTAAATATGGTCAAGATGATAAATCACTAAACAAAAAAAATTTTTAGGGTCAAAAAGGTAATTTTGACTTGAATAGTCACTAGGCCATCTAAACTAAAAATCATCGAACACAAAAATTGGCAAAAACATTATTTTGCCATGCTTATTTTTACATCCTAAGGAAAAAAATACAATGAAAATAAACATCACAACAATAATAAATAAATATATTACATTTATACATAAACACATGAATAAAATGAATAGAAGATCAAATAAAAGCAGTACCATAAAAATAAATGTAGAACCCAAAAATGAGCATTAAAGTGAAGGGATGAACATTAATATCAAATTATTAAAAACAAGCAATTACATGCACAAAATCAAACATAAAATAATTATAAATGAAGAACAAAGAAAAAAATTCAATAAATCACATGAAATTAGAGTAGTAAAATCATCTCTCAAAATGGATCAAACCTTTACATAGGTTTATCAATGAAATCATTTTTCATAGGGAATCATAGATCTAAAGGAAATTATACAAAAATAATGAGAGAAGAAAATAAAAAAAAAATAACACTTACACATATATTAATGATTAAATCAATGAACAAATAAATGAAATAAAGAGAATAAAGAGAAAAGATATCCTCTCTCTAATGGAGTAAACCCATTAAAATAGGTCTTTCAAAACTCCATTTTTATAGAGGATCATGGATGTAAGAAAAAAAGAAAAAACGAAGAACTAACAAGAAACCAAAGAAGACAACTCAAGAACAAAAAAATATGAAAACTTAATAGAGACAATAGATGCCCCTTTTAAGGGTTTCCTCAATGATTATACCTTAAAAATGGAGAGTGTAACACCCTGCACCTGGTCTATTGATGGACCAGAGTGAGAGACAGCACACTAAAACCCAAATTCGTAATATCCAATTTACTTAAAACCTTTTTACCTTTAAGACTTAAAACCTTACCCAAACATGATTATCATAAGACCTCATGAAAACATTCTTAACAAAAATCACCTAACGGGTTAAACTATCTAGAGATTATTGTGAAAAAAATCTGACAGCATAATGGTTTTACTCGTAACACAATTCCCACTGTGAATAGTAACATACATAGGAAAAACAATTATATAGCTCATACACCATCATATTACAACATATCCATAACATCCACACATAAACCATGTAATCTTAGTATCTCATCCCATATCATCCATAAAAATATCATACATATAGTATCCATATCAAGCATTCCCAATACAAACATAAATTCTATGCAACTACACATACATATCAGATATCTCTAACATACTTCATAAATCAAACATATATCCAACTAATAGCCATACATATTATCTTTGCATACAAATCCTTAATACACATAACCAGGCTTATAACTCTTAGCCAAATACATACGAGTGCCTATTTAAAACTTTACATATCATTATATGCATATTACATATAAACTATATAAGTAGCTTCCCATCAAGAATCCATAATCTTCTATTGCTTGTAGATCTTTCAATCTTACATTCATAAAATGTTGCGCATCACAAAACAAATGATGCACTTTGCAGCTTACTTGTGTATCCAATATAATATGTGTATATGCCTCACTTTTTGGCCTATAATGATAACCAGAGATAGGCTCAAGCAACCTAGAAACCAAGTCCGTATAGACTAATATGGCATAAATCCACCAGACTTGATGCTATGAGATCTGCACCATAGCTAGCCTAGAGCAACTAAGCTTAAAGCCCAAAATCCACACCGGCTAACACAAACCTAGCCCAAATCCCATGTACTGGTGAGAACACCTACCTAAGTCTGCACGGACTTACCGATGAAAATCTTCTAAAAGTGCGAACTTTCTATTTAAACTTTATCTCTTAATCCTAGAAGGACTTTATCACTTCTAAATGGGAGACCCATCCCTTAAACCCTATAAATACCCATCTTGAGAGGAGAAGAAAAAAGAAAGGAGGAGGCAATTTTGAGAGCCAAAACCCACTGTCCTAGAGTCCAGGAGAGGACTCTAACCAGGAATTGCTCTACTAATCCTATGAACCCACACTTAAATACTGTTCTTCTAAAACTCTACCTTTTGTGTTGTTGCTTGAAGTCTACTTACAAAGGTAAGATCTGAGGCCTCCTACTGTGTATTCATACTATTTTCATGGACCTAAGATCTCCAAGAATTGATTATAAGTGAGGTGATTTTATGTAATCCCTACTTTGATCATAGAAGTAGGTCATCATTTTAAGTTGTTTCATATTATACAATGGACTATTTTTATGTTATAACTATTTTGTTATTTTTGTCCTAATTGAGCGGACCTATTTATAAGCAAAATGATGTTCATATGGACTTACTTTATTGGTATGGGCATGATTTGTCATCTGCACGGACTTATGTTCGATAACAATGTCCTATTTATCTTATGTATCATGTTTTAATGTATTTTGTTTACCATATTGACATAATTTTATGATGTTATCATGGTGTATAATTATTTTGTTCTATAATATGCATATTGTTGACATACCAAAATTGTTGTACAGTCCGCACGAACTCCCTCTCATAAGGAACGTAGTTCATATGGATGATCTTATCTCATTCTTGTTTATTTTGTCTTTAAGTCCGTGCGAACTCCCTCTCACGAGGAACGTAGTCTGCATGGATATATTTATATTAAGCATGTTTATTCTATTATTTAGTTCGCACAGACTCTCTCTTACAATGAACGTAGTTTGCGCCAACATTTACTTTAAATTCTAGTTTTCACAAGTATATGTATTTCTTATCATTAGGTTTTACTTTGTATTATTAATCCATCATTCCTTTAATGATAACCTTTTAGTTATGTATCATGACCATTCGCATTTGTGTTATACATGATATTGACATTGCATTATTAAGTCCTCACAAACCATTATATTTCATTTCTTACCCATCCTTTAAGTTGTATGCAAGTAACCTTTATCACTGGAGTGGAGGTTCGGATGGATGTAATAACCCTTACAAGTAGAAGTCCGTATGGACACTTGCTAGAGCTACATAGAGTCTACACGAACTTAGCATCATATAGACGGGACCAATTAAATGCTCTATTTTATTTCCTTTAGTTTTGTACTTATTATATCTTTTAAATTATTTTAGGCCGTAATAGGTAGCTTAATAACTTGTTTTACATGCTAAAAGAATAACTTTGCATCAAATGGTTTTTTATATAATTAATTGGTGTTTTTTTAACAAAATGGTTTTAAGTTTCCTTAATTAAAAGTCACACAAAAGTGTATTTTAAAAGGTCAATATCCTAGAGATAGAAGTTGGTAATTACCACCAATTCCTATGGAATTACTAGTTGTCAGGTCATATCATAATTAATCAATAACCCAATTTTTGGATGTCAATAGACAATTGTGCTTGTTGTATGCTTTAAATACTGCAATTTACTTTTTATACATGAAAAAGTGACATAACTACTTTAAATATAATACATGCTTACTTGATATGGGATTGATAAATATTATAATATAGAAGGTAAGCATATTATTAAGGTATAAATAAGATCTAAATTTCGAACATTTCCGGTATAAAAGATTAAAGGTCTTAGTGTAGAGGCCATATGTGACTCCTAAAACCCTAAACTGCTCTTGTTCCCAATAAAATACATATTTCTCTACAATATGACTCATATTATATTTGTAATTTATGTTTATGATATGTAACATAGCTTAACTAAAATAATACTAGCATAGAGAATTAAGCATACAATTGACTAAAATTGTATATGCAATTCCAACAACAATATCACATGTATCATAATTGTCCTTTACCTTAAGTCAATTATGTTATATTAATCACCACTTATTTAGTTGTATAGAATGTACACATGTATTTATACTATGTAATAAGTCAAAGATTCAATCTTATATATGTGTGCAAGCAACAATCATAAACACATACGAAAAACCATTAGTACAGATGTAGTGTTTAAACATTCATATGTCTCATTTATAGACTAACAAATCCATATAATAGCATGAATTTTTTCTTATTTTCATTTCCCAATTTAGTTACTTTCCCATATTATTCAATTGCTCATACATGTTACATTGTTTACACATAATCTTATTTCATCTTACTTTATCTCAAGTGATTGTATATAATCATTTAAATTTTAAAGTCTCCTTTTGTACATAATCATTTAAATTTTGGAGTCTTTTTTATTTTTTACCTATATTCAATAGGCAATATCTCAATACTAGAAAACAGGACTCTCTAGCCATAGAGCCTATATTAGAGCACATAGGTTATAAGTGTGTAATGGCCCTTCTAAACCTATAGGGTTGCTGTAACAGCCTAAGATATGTGTAATGGACCATCTAGACCTATACAGTTGCTACACTAGCCTAGGATATGTGTAGTAGCCTTGTTGGGCCTATACAACTACTACACAAGCCTAGGTTATGTGTAGTGGCCCTACTAGACCTATATAACTACTACACTAGCCTAAGATATGTGTAGTGGCCCTGCTAAACCTATACAGCTAGTACACTAGCCTAAGAAGGAACCGAAGTACCCTAGTAGTTGCTATCTATTCCTAGTTAACCAAACTTATCCAAACTAGGTTGTCTAATTATATAGGCCATCATCATTATTAATTAAGTTCCATATGCCCAAAATTATTTTTATATGTTTTACAAATTACTTTGGCCAACAAATGACCAAATGAGGTAACTATCCTCTTTATGTTATAGCATTCATAACAATATCCTTTTTCATGCATTATGAGTGTCATAGACATTTTACATCTTAAGCTTATTAGATTCAAGCTTTACCTTGCATTTATATAGCCACATCAATATCCATTCTAGTGAATTCTTTAAGCATCCACATTCCATCATTAGCCCATTTGGCTATCACATAGCAATCATACCACTAATGATTTCATGATTCAAGATCAAACATGCCACCTTACGTTTCATCATATGCCTGCTAATGTACACATCTATATTATAACCATACTCATTCATATGACATTCATCACTCTCATAAACTATTTATTCAATGCCATTCCATGTAACATTATAAGATTAACACTTCATACACATTATAACCTATTTTTGTGCCTTAATTACTTCATCGTGCTTCTTTTCCACCATTACTACATTTCCATGCCTCGCATGCAATATGTTCCACTTCCATAATTATACATACTTAATCACACCTTTAACATAAGCACATAAACACATCATAACTTACTTACACTATTAATATACTTATTAATAACATAAAACACATTCTCATATAGGACTCATTAAAGTAAAACCACATACATCTGTCTTATTTTTAACCTACCCAAGTTTTAGTGAACTTCACTAATTCTTTAGCCAAAATACATCTTTCACATCTTATACATCACACTACCTCAATTTCATATTTTCAACATACAAGCAGCTCGTTCACATTACAACACTTTGCATAAATTCAAAAAACCCAAAGATACCCCATTCAGCCATAGCATACTCTTATACACATCTCATACTTGATCACTTTTATGAACCAAATAAGCTTGTTTCAAGCTTTAAGTAATTTCAGCTATATGTATACATTAAGTTCTAATATTTTGATCATCACTTTTAGATGGCACAAATACTTAACATAATCAACTTAAATCATGTTTATATGTTATATACACTAAGATTACATTTTTACTTATAATTATTCAATTTACATCTTAATACATAATATACACTCAATTATTCACTTTATACATAATTTTGGTTAAGACATGTTCAATACATATAACATATTACTTCCATATTTCATGCATTTCAAGCATTCCTTAAATATCAAATAACCACTAATTATACACTTATTTCCATATTTCATGACCAAACATACATAAGCATTAAAATCACACATAACTAAATGCACTCTCATACTTTAAGGCATTTTTATGATTGAATACACATATTAACTTATTTCCTTCACAACCTTAATCATACATGATGATACACATGTATACCCTATCTTACCATTTTAACATATGTAAATAATCATATCATTCTTCATCATAATTACTCATAATTATCTTACGTATCCTATTTATTCACTCACACTCAAACACACCTAATTTTTAGCCTATTCTAATACCTCGCATACCTATCTTTATTTTATTCAATTCACCTCATATATGCATACATTAATCCTATTTCAACTACCAAGCATACTTACACACCATTTTACATCAATACACATTCATTAAAGGTATAAATATTACACTTTAACA
The DNA here is from genome assembly GCA_948208565.1 of Hura crepitans. Lineage (NCBI taxonomy): Eukaryota > Viridiplantae > Streptophyta > Magnoliopsida > Malpighiales > Euphorbiaceae > Hura > Hura crepitans. Next base: position 1,625 of record CANXYI010747451.1, on the reverse strand, counting down.
CATAGATAATTAACCTTGGGCATAATATATTGGACACACTTGCACAATTAGCTTTAAAATACCCCCTTAAACCTCAATAAATCTTCTCTTTGTCTTTTCCCTTGTCTCTAGCTTCTCTCTTAACAAACATAATGCATAAACACACTTAAAAATCCATAATAAATTCTTTACTTTTCAAATACTCAAATCAACCTTAAAAAAACTCATATTAGGACCCAAATATACCTAAGAAAAATATCAAAGCTTGAAAAGAATAACTTACTTAAAAGGGTGTCCCTATTCACCTAAGAGCAACTAATTTCTTTTGATTTCTTCCTCATTTCGAAAATTTCTCTCACCAATAATGCTTAATTAGGCTTTTTAAAGGAGTTTAAAAGGGTTAAATAATGGTTTTTTTTTTAAAAAAAGCAAGACAATAATGGAGGAGAAACTCTCTTCATGCCATTAGCTTAAGGTGGAAGAAGAAGAGAAAAGTCTTCTATCTTTTAACCATTTTTGCCTTCTTTGACCCTTTTATATCCCCTTCCATCCAATGGCCAAGATTAAACCAACTTATGATCCAATGGTTCTCAAATTTCCAATCCTCTTTTATATACTTTTAAAAATTATTACCTTTCTTTAAAATCTCAATTAACATCTCTTAGGGTCCCATCAAACCACTTAAATAATGACTCAAAAGGTACAAACTAACTGCATTCAAAAATCTTGAAGAACAGTTTAAAACTGATACTTTAAACTTTGCTTGATTTTTATAAAATCTTTTTTTATGTTAAAAAATTCCAACTCCTATCTCATCATTCTCAGTAGAATATTTGAGCCTGAAGATATGGTATTCTTAGGTCTATTTGAGCCAAAACATAATATTTTACGGTTCAGCTTTAACTGTGTTACTATTCATAGTATATTCCCATAAAAACTTCACTTTTATTTTTAACCATCTTAATGACTTCATTTCTATTTCAAACTTTAGCCAAAAATATTTTTTAATTAACACTTTTATCTTGTAACATTAGTGTTGCCCGGGCCTTGAAAAACACTATTGACCTTGAAATGCATTATTCAATTGCATGTTTATTATCTGTCTTTAATTATCCAAACAATCTTATTTTCATGCCAAATTGCATCCATAACCTTTTGTTAACATATACTATTGGTCAATAAAGAAAATACTTTTCAAGTTTTAGGAGTCACTATTCATGAGCTCAAGATTAACTATTCACGATCTTGACATTTTCGGGCATTACAAAGAGTCTCTAAGTGATTTATGATTAGCCTCTTTAAAATCTAAGTAAAATACTCTTTTTTTTTAGTCTTTTTCAATTAATGTTAATAAAGGATTCTTTTTTTTTTGTATGGGAGAAATGTTGAAGATGAAATTTAGAGAGAAAAAGTTTTTTTTAAGATGCCTTATTTTTTCTCAAAAATATTCTTTCTTTTAAAAAAAATCTATACCTAAAACAGTGGAGTTCATAAATGGTACCCCCTAAAAATATTTTTTGGTTTATGTTTGTACACATAAAAAATTTGAGGCCCATAAATAGTCCCTACAATCCACTAATAAAATGCAAGAAAGTGGCCATATGGACAATGGCAATCACATGATATCTATAAGGGCATTATGTGAT
>CANXYI010747408.1:0-12292 GCA_948208565.1 Hura crepitans | reverse complement strand
AATATGACTTTTGGGTCATTTACACACATAATCCATCAATATGCATATATGGCTTACAAATGCAAAATTTCGGCCTCTACATAACCTAAGGCCAAAAAGGCATACATTATTCACATCAAAAATTATACTCGAAGCGACGAGCATTTCGAGACGAGTTCATGGATACCAATTTCGTCCAAAACGATGGAGTAAATTGGAAGAAAAGTCGAAGAGTCGAGGTGAACAATAACTTTCGCTTTCCCGGGATTTATTTTTTTGCAAATTTTGTTTTTCACGGGTTCTTAGGGTGTCATAGAAGGTATATCTAGGCTCGGATTATTTTTTCGACATATGGATTATTTTATATTATTTATTAAAGTTTGTACCCTTTTGAATTCGTAGGCGAGGTGTCCACCTGAGCTTCTTGGGGTAAGGAAAAGGCTTAAATTAGCTTTGGGCATCTTGTGTGACTCATTTTGGTATGTGTAATCAGATTAACTTGGATTAAATATTTGAATTTCTCATATAATCATGTAATTACATAATATCCATAAATGCCATTAATTGTTAGAATGCCTAATAAATGTGTATATGTGTGTATATCATTAAATGATATTATTATATGGTATTAATGTGATGCATGGTGTATGTATGTAGGCCGAATGGTTTTTAGATGATGCCATGATCATTTATGCGATGATATAACCATGTAATGCTAATGTGCGCTATAAATGCCATACGACCATAGGTAATGATTAGAAGAGTATGAATGCAATATTAGGCATTTAACATAATGTATAATTGTTGATGTGAATAATGTATGCCTTTTTGGCCTTAGGTTATGTAGAGGCCGAAATTTTGCATTTGTAAGCCATATATGCATATTGATGGATTATGTGCGTAAATGACTCGAAAGTCGTATTATGAGCTATAACGTCATTCTGAATGTGCATTTATGATGACTAAAGCGTGTGTGTATGCTTGGTGTTAGCCAAATGCCAATTTGCATGTCAAATGATTTATTGACGCATATATGGGCATAAAATGCATGTTAATCGCTAAAATTTTGATAGTATGAGAAAAAGGGCAAATAATGCGATATGCATTTGTCGTGCAAAGTTTTGATGCATTAGACACATTAAGGCATATTAACAATGAAAGAAATAATGCAATGCACATTTACGAGTCTAGATGGGTTTTTGTAGCTTTTACACTTACGTGATGTGCCTAATTGATGTTTGAAACTCATATGAACCTATTTTGGCAAATGTTATGTTTTAGTTAATACATATTGCTTAGCATGAAGTCTAGGCCTTGCTAAGATGCAAAATGGCCATTGGGATGCGTGCATGCATGAAATGACAATAATAGAGTTATACGTTAAAAATGGCTAATAATGAGCTAATTAACCAATTTACTGATGCCTATATAGTTAGACAACCTAGTATAGATAGGTTGATCAATCAACTAGGATTAGTAGCTATATTGTAGGCTTTCGGGTCATAATGCGTATTTTTGTGTCGACGGGTACCAGGCTTTGGGGCTACTGTATAGCACTGCATATGTGCGAACCTTCGGGTTGATGCGTTTATATCCATGGATACCAGTGCCTTCGGGTATACTGTTTAGCACCTTCGAATAGCCCATTTTTCGCTATCCAGTCTTGATAGTTGTCTCTTTAGTATGAGCATAAATTAAATAAAAAATTAAAATAACAAGGTTAATTATGGTTAAAACATGATTAAGCATAAAATAATATTAAGTGCATGTTTAAATGATGCATTGCGCGTGACTTTGATGTTTTTGGCATAATTATCGGGTTAAACTCATTTATATGTTGTGTATGTGGTATGAAGAGTTTTACTCTTATAATATGGACAAGTTAATACGCTTTGGGTCTCGAAACCCGAATATGCTGTAATGCCGCATATTAATGTGTTTGGCTTAAAAATACTTGTTGTTATACTCGTTGCCATATATTATGAAGCATGATGTATGTTTATGATCTATATATGAATACCTCATGCATATTATTGATTTTTAGTATGTTGATAACCATGCGGCTGTGATTATGACTATAATATAGTTTTCAGTTATTAAAGGCAATTAAGTGGTTATATTGCATAATTATATTATTATCTTAATGTGTACATATATATATGGTTCAACATATCTCACTTGACATATATTGCATGAAAGAATGCTTAATTTGCTATATCTAGTTAAAGTGATTACACCATTAAGTGAAAGCTTAGTGCATTGCCTGTTTGCGATGCATAGGTAATAGAGCAGTAGATTAGAGTCAAAGCTTCTACATCACAAGAGACTTTTGAAGATAGCCCTGATGTGGATATTTTTAATTATTTTTGGAATAGCGTAATGATGTAAATGTAATATCAGTAGTATGCTCTTATGATTCCGGAGGAATTAGGCCTAATCTGTAACTCAGGTTATTTTTGTAACTTAAGTTGTAATACTCCAAAAGCTTTATTTTCTCTCGCATGATTGTGTGATAAAATGTGTTGTTGCATGTGAGAATGCTGATTGAGTTGAGCTTGAGGCTCATTGAGTTTTGTGATGAGATTGGAGGGTCAGGAGGACCCATTGGAGTTGGAGATGTGTTTATGGATATTTTAGAAGTGTTTTTAAGCAGGTAAAAATTTGAAAAAGTGTCCTGGTACAGTTGTTATGCTGTCGGATTTTCGACATAATGACCCTATTTTTTACCTCGATATGCATGCCAAATGGTTTTTTTAATGTTTTTACAACTTTTTGAGTCAAGAAATTGGTCTGTTATTTATTTAATAAAAAGTTTTTAAATAATCGGGTTTTATAGGTATGCGAAATCAGATATCGGTAAGTAGGTAGCGCTCTCTACTCGGTTTCAACGATCGGACTAGGTAGAGAGTGCTACAAATATACCCCCAAGGAGAATCTGAAGTGTGTCACCTCACTCTTCTAAGAAGAAGCCTTTTATTGGTGGGAAACCAGACATAGAAGAAAAGCTGCAGCTGACCTTACATAAGACTTCTTCCTTCAAGAGTTTGGGAAGAGGTACATATCTGAGACATACCTAGATAAAAAGAGGCAGGAGTTCCTAGATTTGAAGCAAGGATGGAGATCTATGTCAGAATATGAGAAAAACTTTGCTAGACTGAGTCGGTATGCAGAAGAGTTGGTGCCTATTGAGGAAGAAAGATGTTAAAGGTTCAAAAAAGGCTTCAATATTGAGCTGAGAATACAAATAACCACCACAAAGATCATAAAGTTTTCTGCTTTAGTGTTAGCAGCATATGCCATTGAAGAGATAGTGAAAGAGAAGAAAGAGCTGTTTCAAAAAAAGAGGCCCTTCATTGCAGGCTAGACTAGTTTAGTACCTAGTGTAGGTAAGAACTAGGAGTCCCAGGCTATATAGTAGTCACAAAAATAAGGCCAGATATAGAGATCAGGTCACGCTTCTCAATCAAGGCCTTGACCTCTATTGCAAGCCTCCAGTGTCCCAGTATCTATTGCCAGGAGTGCACCTCCAGTGTGTGGGACATGCAATAGGAAACATTGAGGGCCATGTTGGCGATTAAGATGGGGAGAGTGTTTAGTTTGCGGCTTGAGGGAGCACTGTTAGAGGGATTGCACAAAGAAGTAGGCTGATGCTGCTCAGTTGCAAGCTTTCTTCCCAACACCTAGTAGAAGGCAAAAAGAGAATATGAGTGACAAGCCAGGCCCTAGCCAGAGGACCAGATCAAAGACAAGAGCACTAGCTCATTAGTATGCCATCTGAGCTTGTGAGGAAGCTGAGGCACCCGATGTGATTGCTAGTACATTTTCTTTATTTGATGTACCTCTTTTGGCATTGATAGATCCAAGATCTACACATTTGTACATCTACACTGCACAAGCATGAGATAAAGGATGTCAAGCTTATTGAGCTCATGTAGTTGATGGTAATAACCCACCATTGAGTTTTAACCAAATACCCGTAGTGGCAGAATTCCCTGATGTATTCCCAGATGAGCTACTAAGGTTGGCACCAAAGAGAGAGCTAGATTTTGAGATTGAGGTGTATTCGGGTACCACTCCCGTGTCTATCACTTCTTACCGGATGACACCTATAGAATTAAAAGAATTGAAGGTACAGTTGGAGGAATTACTGGATAAAGGCTTTATTAGGCTGAGTACTTCATCATGGAGAGCCCTAGTGCTTTTTGTGAAAAGAAAGACAGGTCTCTTCGATTGTGCATTGATTATAGACAGCTAAATAAGGTAACAATCAAGAATAAATATCCATTACCTAGAATTGATGATCTTTTTGATCAACTTCAAAATGCTAGTGTGTTCTCCAAAATAGATTTGAGATCAAGGTATCACCAGTTGTAGATTAAGGAATTTGATATTTTAAAAACTGCTTTTTGCATTAGATACGGGCATTATGAGTTCCTAGTGATGCCATTTGGGCTCACTAATGCCCCTGTAGCTTTCATAGATTTGATGAATATGATCTTCAAGCCATATCTAGAGCAGCTTGTCATAGTTTCTATTGATGAGATTCTGGTGTATTCTAAGAGTTGAGCAGAACATGAGCAACATTTAAGAATTGTGTTGTAGACTCTGAGAGAAAAGCAGCTGTATGTTAAGTTGAGCAAGTGTGATTTTTGGTTGAATAAAGTAGCCTTTTTAGGTTACATTGTGTTAGCAGAAGGCATCAGGGTGCACCCAAGCAAGGTTGAAGCTATGCTGGAATGGAAACCTCTTAGGAATTTGACTCAGATCTGAAGCTTCTTGAGATTGGCTAGGTATTATAGAAGATTTGCAAAAGGGTTCTCAATGATTGTGGCTCCATTAACCAAACTGTTATGAAAGGAAGTAAAATTTGTGTGGGATGATAAATGTCAAGTAAGCTTTGATAAGCTAAAGGTGATGTTAACAGAAGCCTCTATTCTCACTCAACTCGAGCAAGGAAAAGACTTTGTGATTAATAGTGATGCATCCCACAATAAACTTGGGTGTGTCTTGATGCAGGAAGGAAAAGTGATGGCTTATGCTTCAAGTTAATTAAAGCCACATGAAACGAACTACCCGACACATGATATAGAATTAACTGCCATTGTGTTTGCACTATTTATATAGTGAGAAGTGTTATATCTATACTGATCATAGGAGTTTGAAGCACCTTCCTACACAAAAAGAGTTAAACTTGAGGCAACAGCTTTGGATGGAGTTGATAAAAGATTATGGCTACTTAATTGATTACCACCTAGGAAAGGCTAATGTGGTAGCTAATGCCTTAAGTTAGAAGTTCATAGCTGCTATGAGGACTATGAATGCCAGAATAAATTACACTGAAAGGGATGTAACTCTAGCTGGGTTATAGGTGAAACTTGACCTTAAACAACAAATGCAGGAAGCACAGATGCAAGATGGACAACTGGTGCAGATAATGAGTAAAGTCCAAAAAGGGAAGACTTCTTAATTTGAGGTTAAGGTAGATGGATGCCTATACTTTCATGATAGGTTGTGTGTACCTGAGGTGGGTGAAATGAGGATACAGATCCTGAGGGAGGCATATGAAGCTCCCTATTCCATACATTTAAGGAGTACAAAAATGTATTATGACTTAAAATCTCATTACTGGTAGCTAAGAATGAAGCGAGATGTGGTTGAGTATGTAGCCCGATGCTTGACATGTCAACAAGTAAAAGTAGAACACCAAGTTCCTTTTGTCATGAGGTTGCCGATGACTAGGAGTAAATGTGATGCAGTATTGGTAATAGTGGATAGACTGACTAAGATAGCCCACTTTATCCTAGTCAGAATGGATTACTCCTTAGAAAGGTTGGCACAATTGTACATAGATAAAATTGTGAGATTACATGGAGTACCAGTGGCTATAATTTTAGATCGAGATCCTCTATTCACTTTTAGATTATGGAAGAAGCTACAAAAAGCCTTAGGTACTCACTTGACTTTCAGCATCGCCTTCTATCCACAGACAGATGGATAGTCAGAATGAGTGATATAGGTGTTAGAGGATATGTTGCATAGTTATGCTATTAAATTCAAAGGGAGATGGGATCAGTATCTCTCTTTGGCTGAATTTGCCTACAACAATAGCCATCAGGCTAGTTTAGGCATGCTCCTTATAAAGCACTATATGTCAGAAAGTGTAGAACTCTGCTTTGTTAGAGTGAAGCGGGTGAAAGCAGACTTATAGGACTTGATTTGTTTAGAGATGCTGAGGAAAAGGTCAAAATCATAAGAGATAGATTAAAGGCTACCATAGACTAATAAAAGTCATATGCTAATCTGAGACATAAAGACATTGAGTATGAGGTCGATGAGAAGTGTTCTTGAAAGTATCACTATAGAAGAAGGTACTCAATTTAGTAAAAAGGAGAAATTAAGCTCGAGGTTTATCGATCCATATAAGATTGTAGAACGTATGGGACTGGTAGCTTACCAGCTAGCCTTACCACCTGAATTACAATATATTCATGATGTATTCCATGTCTCAATGTTGAGACTGTATTGAGCGAATCCTGTTCATGTCATACCCATAGAAGAGGTTCAAGTGCAGACGAATTTGACTTATGAAGAGAAACCAGTGCAAATATTAGCCAGAGAAGTCAAGGAATTGAGGAATAAAGCTATATCATTGGTGAAAGTGCTGTGGAAGCACCATAAAATGGAGGAAGCCACTTGGGAAAGTGAAGAGCAAAAGAAAGCTCAATATCTGCACTTATTCTCATCAGGTAATTTCGAGGACGAAATTTCTTAAGAGGGGAAGGATTGTAATGCCCATAAATCTTAGTGTCTCCCGAGACACGGGGGCACCTTGTGATGGCTAGAATGGGAAGTGTTAGTTATAAAACTTTGTCAGGCTAAAAAATGAGGAAAATGAAAAGATTAAAACTTTTAGCAGAACTAATAAATTATTTTAGTCTAAGAACTAGTGAATACTAACCTTAGTTAAGATCGTGTCGGGATAGCTTGGGATGTGCCCGAATGGACCTGAAAATATCATATCCTGAAGCTCAAAAATTCTAATGAGTCTATTGGTAAAGGAATTTTAATATTTTGAGATTGTTTGATATTTATTTGGAATTTTTTAATTACATGAGTGAATAGTAACCGTAGTTCCTAAGGGAGTTTTTTACTCGAGATTTTATGGGGCCTTTAATGGGTATTATCGAGAATTTTTGGCACTAAAATTATGATTTTTAGAGGTTTAGAGAAATTATTTTGAATTTCTAAAGTTTTAAAAAAATTGGGTTAAAATGGATTATCGGATCGTCACATGGCACGATTCGAGCCGTCCACCTCATTAATATAAAGGCCTAACACATGTGGGAGTGCCACATGTGCCAAAAGGAGTCATCTTCCTCCTCTTACCTCTTTTGGCTGATGCTACCACCATACTCCCTTTCCACCATTTTTTCTTTATTTCTCTCTCCATAAAAGCCCAAACCCTATAAATTTTATGTGGTTCTTTGCCTCCACAGTCTTAAGAAGCCATTCTAACTGGCATAATTGAGAAATAAGGCTTCGAAAGAGAGATATCAGCATGTAGTAAATAGTGCCATTTTCTTGTGTAAAGCCTTTTATTCTATTTTTTAATTTTTGTTTTAGGTAGCCCTAAGTTTTCTAAGAATAACCATGTGGTTAGATTTCCATTTAGAGCTATGCACCATTTTTAAGAATTTTTTAAACCCTAGATTGTGCATGTTTCTAGGTTAAGAAAGGAAGCTTAGTGAGGAAGGCCAACCAAAGGCTTAAAATGGTGAAAAAGGATGTTTTCACACCCTAAGTATGTGAATTTAGGGTAATACATGTGTGTGATTGTGTGTATGCATGAATGCGTGTGAAAATGTATGTATGGAAGTGTAAGTAAATGTATGTGTGCATGTAAAGGTGTAATGGTTATATAATTGTGTTAATGTGATAAAAAAAAGCTTATGCATGTGATTAATGTGGAAGAAATATGGGTTTATGTGTGTGTTCATGGTATGGTCAAATGGTGTGCATAAGGTAGGTGTTAGTATATAAGTATAGGTGGTGAGTAATGGTAATGCATTTAGGCTAAAATATGAGCATAAATGATGTTTGTAATGTGATAATTGGAAAATGAATCAATGATGAATAGTGAAAGATGGCATAACCTATATGTGGTAAGTTATAAAGTGTGTATATCATGTGTGATGATGATTATTAATGGTGGTAAGAATAAAGCTTGAATTGGGTAAGTGTATGGAATTGAATGAGATGAAACAATATAGGTAAATGAGACCTTGAATAATGGTAATAGTACCTATAATAAAAGTATGAAAATTAGGATGATAATGACATATAACATTGAGACAATTGTGATGAATTATTTGAGAACAATGGCTAGAGAGTTGAGGTCATGGAAATGACCAAATAAATAGTGACGCAAAGGGTAAAATGCATTGTTATGGTTATGTATACAATAGTGAAGATGTGTATGTAATTTTGATAGCTATAAACCTTATTGGAATTATTGATGAATGGCTTATAACTGAGTCAATAAAATTGGTAATTAGAATTGGCTCATATCATTAAGGCACCAACTAGATAGGTTGACTGGTTAACTAGGAAATTAGCAGCTGCTAGGAGTTTTGGTCCTTTTGGGCCATTGCCTGTGTATTTGAGATGGCGGGTGCAGTTGCCGGGGTTCTAATAGAGAGCCTTACTATTGGGAGGTCCACCAGGACTAATCCCTGCCAATCCGATTTGGGAGGTTTTGATGTGAGCACAATCATGACACATGATAAGAAGAGTGGGACCAAAGATGAGCTAGCATTGCCTCGTGGGCCAATAACAAGAGTAAAAGCCAAGAAGTACAAGGAAGCATTGCAAACTTTTATGGGTCGAATGATTAGAAGCAGTGAAGCTCATTATGACATGAATATTCTACCATACACAAGCAACCATGGTAGGCTGAATTTGATAAATGGGCCACACTAAAGATTATTTAATTACTTCAACTTGAAAGAGTGACCTTGGGCTGTCATATACTTGCTAGGCTTATGGGCTTGAGGTATATTAAAGATATTGGGCTACACTTCCAATGGGCTTAAGCATAGGGAAGGGCCTTGTTTGGTTTATTAATTAATTACTGTATTTTTAGGAAATTTAATTAGGAGTCAAACAAATATATTTCTTATTTTATTTCCTATTCTGAAAAATAAGGGCCTTGTTTAGCTTAGCTTTAATTTTTATCATTTTGTTTCTTTGTAAAAAGGTGTCATCCAAACACGCCCCTTGCTTTTTATTTCTTTATTGAAATGGGGTTGGTGTAAGAGGCCTATAAATAGTCTTATTGCTGGCTTTAAAAATATAATTAAATCATCAATAATATTTGTGAGTTTTTCACATAAGGCTTGGCCTAATTATATTGGAGATGATAGCTTGTCTTCTTTTTTTTGCGACAAGAGTTGATTTTCATCCAAGGTAATTTTTTTGGTGAATTTTTGTTCTTGTTATTTAAAAATCAACCAATTACTTGTATTTCTATACATGTATTGTTTGTGGGTGTAATAGGCTGGGGGTTTATTTTGATTCTTATTCTAGTCATATTGTATGTTTTAGGGGTTTCGAATTCTTTAACCTTGGGGTTCTGCATCAGGTTCTCAGGAATTGATCCTTGCTATCGGGTGGAGTTAGGTAGGTGCAGCTACTGAGGTCCATAATATAGGCCACTGCATAGTCTGGTTTCTACTATCTATTGTCTGGAAGTGTAGTCTTTCCTATATAACTTGGCTGGTATAATTATGAACAATGAATGGTATAATATTGAATATTGGGACATATTATAAGATATATAGGATAACTAAAGGAATAGGCTGGTAAAGGGCATAATTGTAAATTATTGGACTTGCATGATTACGTCAATTGCATGATGTGCATTTTTGCATGATGGTGCATCATTACACATGTATATTACCTTAAATTCATAATTGAGTTCATACTCAGCGTATCGGTGTTCTGATGCATAGATAGGAGATAGTAGGGAGCCGAGCAGCCTCAAGACCAACAGTGTAGCTATCACAAGCTGAGGGTATAGTTTCTTTATATTTTGCGTAATTAGTAAAGTACTCATGTATATGTAAGTTGTTGGGCCCAAGATGATAATAAGACTGACTATGTACATACATATATATTGGTTTGTGTTAAGATAACTAGTAGTACACTATATATATATATGTGTGTGTGTGTGTTGTGATGTGGATGATGCTGGGAGGACTAGATAGGTCCAGGATGTGAAGGATGGATACTTGATTATATAAATATGCTTTTTCCTAAGTTTAAAATTTTGGGTTTTCCCCAAGCAGCCGTTATGCTGCTAGAATTTTTATAAAACGGATAATGGTAAGATAAATAGGTTATAACAGTCAGATGCAGTCTAGTTAAGGATAATAACTGGTCATGGTAGCAAAATCACCACATACAGCATAAGTTGAGTAGTTAAGTCAAGAAGTGTTAAATGAATGGCAGGTGGGGTAGAAATAGGATAGGTGACCGTTAGGAAGTAGCATCCCTTGTCTGTTCCTTTGATAATCGAGCAGGGGGTGTTACGACCACCTCCTCTCTCTCTTCCCTTTTTTTTCTTCATTTCTTACCTAAAATCCCCAAAAAACCTTCGAATATTATATGAAAATTGATCTTTATGATGTCTAGAGTTTGATTCTAGCCTCAATTTCGTGAGAAATGTTGGTTTCCAGGTGAAATTGGAGAATTGAAAGTTTAGGATTGTGAACCCCTAAACTGAACTGAGCCCCTGAATCGAATCTCGATAAATTTTCTAAGTAAGTAGTGTGGCACTCTCTGCTCGATCCATACACTGGACTCGAATGGGGGATGCGCGCACATAAAATGATATCTAGTTCCGTTATCTAAAATCACTTAAAACTTAAAAATTTTATATAAAAAACATTTCTTGACTTGAAAATGGAATAAAACATTAAAAATTCTTTTTGGCATGTAAACCGAAGTAAACATTGGGGGTCATCGTATCAAAAATTTAGTAGCACAACGACTATATCGGGACACTTTTCTAAATTTTTACTTGCTTAAAAACACTTCGATAACATCAATAAACTCATGTCCAACTCCAATGAGTCCTCTTGACCCTCTAAACACAACTTAAAACACAATGAGCCTCAGGCTCTCTACAATCAATATTCTCACATGCAATCTCATATATCATCACACAAACATGTAAAAAGCAGAAAAGCAAAATCAATAATTATAATATTTGAGTACAAAAACCCTACTACATAACGCAAATTAGACCTAATTCCTCTGGGATCATAAGAGCACACTAACTATGAGCCATTACATTTACATCACATCACTATTACAAAAAGAGTACAAAAATACCCACGTAGGGATTATCTTTATGTCTCCTGATATACAGAAGCTTTTGCTCTAATTTGCTGCCCTGTTACTTACGCATCACAAACAAGCAATGCGCTAAACTTTTGCTTAGTGGTGTAATCACTTTAACTTGTAAAAAGGTTAGCTTTAACATGCCATAAACATAACATAAGCCATTTTCATTTTAATATCACAAACATGCAAATTCGGTGTTTTACATGCAAACATGAACATTTCAAGCATAAACAATGCATTTTGATAGCATAATTACTAAAGCATTATATGAACATCACATAACTGCCATTTAATTGATGTAATACATTACATACATAAAATCATGATCTTTACAACATGTCAATCACCATATCATAATAATGCATTGCAAGGAATCATAACATACATATTTTTTGGGCCATAATACCCTTATGCACACATAAACTCCTCTATGCATATCATAATCATAATTACATCATTTATAGCCATATGAATACTATTAATCATAATTAAACATCTTAAGACCAGTTTTTGTGTCATTTGGCCTACTTATATTCACATGTCACATATTAATGCCACTTAACATATAATACCAAATTATGCATTTTTGAGTCATTTTAATTGTTGAACTTATGCCTATATTAATAAGATAACCAACCAAGACTGGATAATGGAATTACTTAGGCCTGAAGGCTTTCGTACCCATAGATACATATACTTAGGCTCGAAGGCTCTCACATCCATAGATGCGTATCACTTAGGCTCGAAGGCTCTCACATCCGCAGATGCGTAACACTTAGGCCTGAAGGCTTTCATACCTTTTAGGTACGTAAATCTTAGACCCGAAGGCTCTCATGCCTATCGGCATGTAATCTTAGGCCTAAAGGCTCTCACATCCTTAGATTCATAATCAAACTTAGGCCCGTAG
>CANXYI010747379.1:0-11156 GCA_948208565.1 Hura crepitans | reverse complement strand
CAAGAAAATGGTTTGCCTATATTTGAATAATGTCTTATCACAAGAAAAACATCAATAGTTTTACCAGTCCTATTGAAACTTGTTCTTCTTGTGCCTTTATTATTTAAATTCCTTCTATTATTGAACCCTCCTAATTTCTTCTTCTACTCAGCATGCTTTTCTTTAAAATCAATTGCTATATCCTTCACTAATTCCCAATCCTTGAGCCCTTTTACTTTTAACCTATCCTTAAAGTATGGGCTAGCATTCTTGATAAACAAATGGATTTGATATGATATTTTTGGCTTTCTCCTCATTTATAAAACCTTAGATCTCCATCTTATCAAGTACACTATGGAGGTTTTATTAGGTTTTTGTTTAAGCAATTTGAGGTCTTCCATGTTAACCTCTAAATATGTGCTATAGTTATATTAGCTAATGAAAGCCTTAATGATCTTGCCCTAATCTTCTTTAACTTTATTTTTTTAGCCTATGTTACTAGTCAATTGCTCTTCTCTATAGCATTAGGCTAAAATAAGCTATTTTATTCTCTGCTCTAAGCTTTGTGATCCACATCACTATAGCATACTACTTAACATGGCCTCTTAGATCAATTGTCCCATTAAACAAGGTAGTTCTAGGATCTTAAACTTTAAGGGCAATAACTCCTCCAATTATAAAGTGAGTTCATTCAGATCCAAACTCATACCCATAGCAATAAGCCTTGTAATGTCCGAAAAATCCTTATTTTATAAATAATACTTTCCCGAGATGAATAGTGCTTCCAAGCCTCGCGGTGCACTAAAGTAACCAAATGAATGTATTAGTCATATAATAATTTTGGGCAAAGTTTAAAGTCAATCAGAGTTAATTTGATTGGTTAAAAATACTAAGAAAGTTTTTACGATAGTGTTTTAGGAATAGTGACCAAGGTAAAGCTGAATCATAAATAATTATTGAAGTTGCTCAAAAATTATGAAACCTATACAACCAAATACTCAAAAATTCTAACGATTCTAATGGTACTAGAATCAAAATTTTTGGATGCTAGGAACTATTTTTACAAAAATTGATTTACATAAAATTTGGGCATTTTCATCTGAATTTTTGCAATTTTCAAACTCCTATTTTTAAAGACAAAAAGGGCATTAATTTATTTAATTTTTGAAAGAAAAATTAGAGTAAAAATAAGTGGATTTGATTTTTAAAATAATAAAAGAAAAGAGGAAAGAATTATTTTTCCAAAATTCTACACCTATATAAGTCAACATCTTAATTAAGGTCAACAAATGAATAGTTCCATTTCCTTTCTCCCTTTTTGCTAGTTCCTACCAATACCTTTCCTCCTCTGAAACCCCATTTCTTGATTTTTTATTCCTTCTCCACAAGCCAAATTAAATAATGAAAATTTAATGGTAGCCCCTTCATGGTTTCTAGAGGCAACATGAAGTGGAATTTCACAAAATTGTCACGTAAAGAGCTCGGTTTTAAGGACCTGATGAATAGTACAATTTTTTTGAGTAAATTTTTTCGAACTCTAATATTTTTCCTAGCTTTCTAAGGTGCCCAAGAGTTGTTCTATACAATTAATTTTAATTTTCTTTGATCATATAATTTTATACAAATTTTAATAAATTGGATTTGAATCTTACAATTGAGCAAGGTGACACAAGGAATGATTGCAGGAATGAAAAGGCATGATTAGACCTCATACATATATTTTGACTTGTAAAGTATGTGTAATCACTATAATATGTTCAATAAATTTAATGCCCTCTTTGTGTGTGTATGTAATTAAAAGTGTGCTATGAAAATATGGAAATTAATGAATAAATGCCATGAATTTTTATAATGCTATAATCCTTATAGGAATTTTAATGTATTCATGATGATAAAGATGAGAATGTGATTGTGTACTCCTTATATAGCTAAAATTTATGTTGTGGTGCATATTAGTATTAATGTGCAATAGGTAATATATTAAAATGAATATGTAATAAATGTTATGACTTTAATTTTGTGGTTGGTATAAGATTAATAATTATGTTGAAATGTGAAAATAAATTAAAAGGTGTAAAAAACCTCCAAGTGGCTAAAATGACCATGATGTGTGCTTGTGCGAATATTTACTTATTATGTAATGTTTGAGTGTCAAATGTATCCATCGATATGGTATAGTTTATGAGCAAATAAATGCCTTGAATATGAATACAGAGTAGGCCGAATGGGTTGTGGCATAGAAATGTGTCATGTGAGTATTAAAAATGTTTAAGAGTATGAGATTATGTAATGTTAACTGAAGATGTGCATTGGGATGAAAATGGCTATGTGATGATGCATGGAAATTAAGTAATGAATATATGAAATCTATAGTTAATTGACCTATGAAATGTGTATTTGCTCATTTTATAAGCTAAATTTTATCGAATGAGGTGTGTCCTATGTTAAGCTATTTTGGTTATGAGAAATGACCTATAAATAAGCTAACGAATGAGTTATAAATGAAAAAAAAACCATAATATATGCTTGTTTAGTAAAATAGAGACATAATATGTGTTTAAATTCCATATGATAACCTTATGTGCATATAAGTGAATGATTTTTGAATGGGAGGTTTATGTCTTGTTTTATTATGGTATTATGACTTTAAGAATCATAAAAGACATTTAAATGCCACAAATAGACTATATAGGCAAAATTAAGAAGAAAAATTATAATAAAGATAATTAATAGCCCATTTGATAAATAACCTAGTCGGATAAGTTGACTAGTTAACTAAGGTTATTCTTGGCTACTAAGGTACATCTATTCCCCTTTTATTTTGGCTGATAGGCCTATGGTATATGTTGAGCCTTCAAACCACTAAAGGGTCTAGCAGAACCACTGCATATATTTCTTTGCTGGTGCAGCCGCCTAATGGTTCAATGTTGCCACTACACAATATTTATTTATTGATTCATGATATATGCTAAGTTATGGGCCTATATTAATTTTAGTCAATATGTGACCTTCAAATCCTATGCTAGTGCAGTAGCCATTAGGGTCCATAATAAGGGCCATTACACACCATAATACCCTATTATCCATGGGATTTTATTTTCTTTGATATGGGCTACTTGATTACAAACAAAGAAACACGTTTACTGGGAAAAACCTTATATTGTAATGATCTTAGAAATATCAAGCATTATATTATGAATTGTTCATTTTTATGCATGTTAATACAACTTGCTATTTATGTTATACATATACACACTCAAAATCATATTATATGATTTAAATTACATTGTAATGCTTATGAATACATACATACATACATATATATATATATATAATTATGCATGAATGGAATGATATAAGATATCATAATGATTACACCACTAAGATTTTGCTTAGCACATCGTGTTTTCTTTACAATGTGTACATTCAAGAAGAATAAGGTAGGTCCAAGTCTTAGTACAATAAGATCAACAACTGAAGACTTGTATTTTCATACACATTTTGATGTCTAAATTTGTAAATCATGTGATGTAAACATATATGCACTCATATGTTGTAACAAGGGGAAATGGGCCTAAAATGTGTAATTATGTATTTTCAAAATTTTCAAATGCTTTGTAACCTTATTAAAGTTAGTTTTTAGATTTTTAACTTGTATGGTATCTCTTTTTAAGGTTGAGATCACCATTTGTGTTGTTGTTTGATTCAAAGTGATTAAGGGATTACAGTAGTGTTGGGTTAAGTTCGAATGAATATAAGAGTGTTTGTTTTCAATGTAAGTCCTAGGAAAAATTTGGAATAGTGCCCCTATACAGCCATTATGCTGTTGTATTTTCAACACGAGAATTCCAAAATCTATTTTCCAATTTGATTTTAAAAAGTTTTTATAAAGCCACACATTCATATTACCAATATTTCAATATAGACAATTGTAAACAAATTTTAAACAAGTTAAGATAAGGTAGTTTAGAAATTACATTAGTGTGTACATTCCCTATCTAGGTTCGACAACTGAATCAAGTATAGAGCATCATATTTGGTGGTATCAGAGCTATAGTTTAGGCTTTCTTTAGTAAAACATGATACATACATCACATTATTTATCATGCTGAGACTTATGCTTTGTTTTTCTACATATAAAAAAGATGAGTCATTCGTCTCATAACATGAAAGAAGTTTAAAGCCCTACTTCAACAACTATTAGGTAAGAAACTAGAAGAGGGAGGTTAGTATCTTGAGGTGATACTAGACAAGCATCATTAGTAGCACAATTACCACTTATTTTGCTATAAGAGATGTTAGATTTACTAAGACAGGCTACTGCTATTATACCTCTACCACCTACGCTAGTACTATAGCCCTACAACATATACCTTTTTAGCTCTCTAGAAGACATACCTTAAAAAGATCAACAAGATGAGAGCTAATGATATCTTGGGTGTGAGAATTGTAGATACTGGTAGAGTATAGCACTAATTAAATAGGACTAAGAGGATTTTAAAGCAGCTCAGATGTACTCCTAGAGAGAAAGTTATCTGTGCTACCTTTCTCCTATAAGAAGAGGCATATTAGTGGTGGGTTATAATAAAAGAACACATGGCCAAGGAGCATTTGACATAGGACTTCTCTCTAATAGAGTTCCATAAAAAATATAGGATAAAGAGGTACTTAGATAATAAAAGATAGGAGTTCATAGATGTAAAATAAGGATAGAAGACTATAGTAGATTATAAGAAGGACTTTGCTACGTTGAGTCAATATGCAAAGGAGGTTGTAAGGATTGAAGTTAAGAGATGCAAGAAATTTGAAAAGGGACTTCAAATTGATATTAAGACATAAGTTGCTTTTATAAAGATAAAAAACTTCACAACTCTTATAGAAACTTGCTATAAAACTAAATATTGTCAGCAAGAGAGAAGAGATCTTATAGCTAGGGAGTAGCTAGTGAAGCTCAAAACCAAGAGAAAAAGTTTAAGGTAAATCAGATTAGGGGATAGTGACAACATTCTTAGAAATAGGGTTAGTTCCAGAAGAAGCAACAGTTATAAGTGGCTAGTACACTAGGCTCTATAGCTAGTAGTAATCCTATACCTCAGTGCTAGACCTGCAATAGGAGATATAGAGGAGAATTCTTAAGGAACAAGTTTAGAGTATGCTATAAGTGTGGATCACAGGATCAATTTATTAAAGACTATCCAAAGAGATTCGATATGAGTTAAGGATCTTCACCTACTTCTACCCGAGGTTAGAGAGGGGACTGAGGTGATAGGAGAGATAAGATAGAAGGGACTTAGAGGGCTAAATTATAGTCTAGAGCATATCTAGAGCACTAACTAGACTGTATGTTATCTGAGCTAGAGAGGAGGCAAATTCCCCAGATATCATTACTAGTACCTTTCATCTTTTTGACTCTCTTACTTTGGCTTTAATAGATCTAGGTTCTACACACCCATATATATAGACTACACGAGAATGAGATCGGGGGTTAGTTTTAGAACATCTTAATTGAGAGATTATGTTTAGTAACCCTATAGGCCAACATGTGATAGTGAATAAGGTTTACAAGGAGTGTCTTTTAATTATATAAGGACATCAATTTTTAGCTAACCTTATAGAGTTACCTTTTGATGAATTTGAGTTGATCTTAGGTATGGCTTGGCTATCCATGTATCAAGTGATTTTGCATTACAAGCAGAAGAGGTTTGTCTTAAAGCTAAAGATTGTAAAGAGATTACAATTGTAAGGGAAAGAATAGATTTTATCTCTAATGTTATCTCAGCTATTGTAGCTAGAAAGTTGATAGGAAAGGGGTATCTAGCTTTCTTTGATTGAGTGTATCACCATAGGGAGCACTAATTTAGTTTATGAAAAACAAGGATGGCTACCTTAAATTGGTTATAGATTACTGACAACTAAATAAGGTGACCATCAAGAATAAGTACCCTTTGGCATAGATTGATGATTCACTTGATCAGCTTAAAGAAGCTGGGATATTTTTTAAAATTGATTTGAGATCTAGATATTACCAGTTAAGGGTTAAAGAGTCATATGTGGCAAAGACTACTTTTAAAACACGGTATTGCCAATATTAGTTTTTGGTAATGCCATTTGGGCTTACCAAAGCTCTAACGGCTTTTTATGGATTTGATGAACAGTGTATTCAGACAGTATATTTATTAGTTTGTAATTGTATTCATTGATGATATCTTAGTTTATTCCAAGAGTAAAAAAGAGCATGAGTAACATTTAAGGATATTTCTTCAAATTTTGAGAGAAAAAAAGCTTTATCCCAAGTTTAGTAAGTTTGAGTTTTGGCTGAGTGAGGTGTCTTTCTTAGGATGCATAGCTTCAGTAAATGGTCTATGAGTTGATACCAGTAAAATTGAAGCAGTTATGTAGTGGAATCCAACCTGGAATTCCATAGAGGTTAAAAGTTTTCTAAGATTGGTTGTATACTATAAATTATTTGTCAATGGATTCTCTTTGATTGTAGCACCTATGACTCATCTACTAAGGAAAGTTAAAAAGTTCATATAGGATAAGAGAGCTTTAAAAAGTTGAAAGCCATGTTGATAAAAGCTCTTATTCTTATACAACTAGTTACCAAGAAATATTTACTATCTATAGTGATACATCCCATAATGGATTAGAGTGCATGTTGATGCGTGAGGGTAAAGTCATGGCTTATGCTTCAAGGCAATTAAAGACACATTAAAAGAATTATCTCACTCATGATCTAGAATTGGTAGCAATAGTGTTTGCTTTGAAAATTTAGAGACACTATCTCTGTAGAGAGGATTTTTATGTTTATATAAGTTATAAGACTTTGAGGTATCTTCCTACCTAGAATGAATTGAATTTGAGATTAAGATGCTGGATAGAATTAATCAAGGATTATGATTGCTTGATTGATTATTATCCATGAAAGGCTAATGTAGTAGGAAGTGCACTTAGTAGGAAGTTCATGTCAACTATAAAGGCCATAAATGTCAAACTATAACTAGTGGGTGATAATGCTATATTAGAAGAGATACAAGTAAATCTCAATTTGCTATAAGAAGTTAAGGATTCTCAGAAAGATGATCATAGGTTGATGAGTGTGATTATTGCTATTCAAGAGGGGAAGCTAATTGAGTAATATATAAAGAGTGATGGTTATTTATATTACCACAATAGTATCTATGTACTAGATATGGAAGCATTTAAGAAACAAATTTTGCAAGAGGCTCATAGTGCTTTTTATGTTATGCATCTTGGTTGCATAAAGATGTGTTAGGATTTAAAGACTTATTATTAGTGGTCGAGTATAAAGAGATATGTGTTTGAGTTAGTGACTAAGTGCCTCACATACTAGCAGGTAAAGGTAAAACATAAAGTTCTATCTAGATTGCTTCATCCTATAGCAATTCTAGAATGGAAATGGGATAGGGCCACTTTGGATTTTATGGTTCGTTTACCAATGATGACCAGATATGACTCAGTTTAAATGGTGGTAGAAAATTTGATGAAGACTACTCATTTTACACTAGTTTGAAAGGATTATTCTTTAGAGAAGTTGTCTGAGTTGTACATTGATGAGATAGCCAGATTACATGGAGTATTATCTTCCATTATATCTAATCGAGATCTAAAGTTGACATCGATATTTTAGAAGAAGCTTTATAATGCCCTAGTTACTCGATTGAACTTCAATATGGCATTTCATCCACAAACTAATGGATAATCAGAAAGAGTCATTCAAGTATTCTTTTGATACATCAATTATTGAATGGTAAGTTAACTATAATGTTGTGTTTATGAAGAAACCTATTTTTCAGGTGCTTAAGACATGTTAAGGATTTATACCATCGAGTTCAAGGGTAGATGGGATCGCTATCTATCATTGGCAAAATTTGCTTACAATAATAGTCATTAAACAAGCTTAGGAATGGCTACTTATAAGGCATTATATGGAAGGAAGTGCAAAACTCTGTTATGTTGGAATGAGTGAGTTAAAGCTTACGGGACTAGACTTGATCAAAGATGCTGAAGAGGAAGTCAAAATTATTAAGGAGAAGTTAAATGTAGTTGTAGATAGGCAGAAGTCATATGCTAACTTGAGGAGCAAATATGTATAGTTTGAAGTAGGGAATAAGGTGTTCCTTAAGGTTTTACCCTAGAAGAAGGTTTTGTGGTTTTAAAAGGAAGGCAAGTTAAGTCTGAGCTTTATTAGTCCATACAAAGGGATAAAACATGTAGGACTAGTAGCCTATAGGCTAGCTTTGCCTTATGAAATTCAATAGATACATGACATCTTTCATGTCTCTATATTTTAGAAGTGTAGATCAAATTTGTCGCATGTTATATCAACTAAAGAATTAGAGGTTGGGACAAATCTAACGTAAGAGGAAGAACCTGTGATGATCTTTGCAACAGAAGTGAATAAACATCGAAAAAAGTCTATGCCTTTAGTGAAAGTCATCTGGAGATATAATGGCATAGAAGATGCCACTTAGGAGATAAAAGCTTAGATGAGGGAGAAGTAACCTCATTTGTTTAAACTAGGTAATTTTGATGATGAAATTTATTTTAAGAGGGGAGAAATTTAACACCTAAAAAATCTTAATTTTATGAACAGTGCTTTCCTGTGATGAATAGTGCTTTTGATACACGAGGTGCATTAAAGTCACTAAATTAAATTATTATTCATAAAATAATTTTGGACAAAGTTTTAAGTTAATTAGAGTTTATTTGATTTGTTAAAAATGCTAAGAAAGCTTTTATGGTAGTGTCTTAGGAATAGCGACCAAGCCAAAGTAGAATAATAAATAATTTTCAAGGTTGCATAAAAAATTATGACACCTATACAACATGATACTCAAAAATTCCAATTAGTCTAATGGAACTAGAATAAGAATTTTTAAAGGTCAAGAACTATTTTTACTAAAATTGTCTTACATGAAATTGGGGCATTTTAATTCGAATTTTTGCAATTTTCAAACTCCTACTTTTATAGACAAAAGGGGCATTAATTTATTTAATTTTTGAAAGAAATATTGGTAGAAAAATAAGTAGGCTCAGTTTTTAAAATTATAAAAGAAAAGTGGAAATAATTATTTTTCCAAAATTCTACACCTATATAAGTCAACATCTTATTCAAGGTCAACAAATGAATAATTCAATTTCCCTTCTCCCTTTTTGCTTGTTCTAGCTGACACCTTTCTTCCCCTGAAACCCCATTTCTTGATTTTTGATTCTTCCTGCACAAGCCAAATTAAATAATGAAAATTTAATAGTAACCCTTCCATGATCTCTAGAGATAGCAGGAAGTGGAATTTCATGAAACAATCACTCAGAGAGCTTGATTTATTGACCTAATGAATAGTAGCATATTTTTTGGGTAAGTTTTTTTGAGCACTAATATTTTCCTAGCATTTTAAGGTGCTAAATAGTTATTTTATATGATCAATTTTAATTTTCTTTGATCATATGTTTTTATACAAATTATAATAAATTAAAGTTATATCCTACAGTTAAGCAGAGAGATCAAAGGAATGATTGCGAGAAGGAAAAGGCGTGATCAGCCCTCAAGCACATATTTTGACCAGTAAAGTAAGTGTAATCACTACAATATGTTCAATAAATTTAATGCCTTATATGTGTCTGTATGTAATTGAAAGTGTGCTATAGAAATATGGAAACTAATGAATAAATGCAATGAATTTTTAGAATACTACAATCTTTGTAGGACTTTTAAGATGTGCATGAAGATGTAGATGAGAATCTAATTGTGTACTCTCATCGGGCAAAAATTTAGGTGGTGGTGCATATTAGTATTAATGTGCAATAGGTAATACATTGAAATAAATATGTAATAAATGTTATAACATTAATTGCATGGATGGTATGAGATTAATAATTCTATTGAAATGTGAAAATAAAATGAAAGGTGTAAAAAACCTCTAAAGGGTTGAAATGACCATAATGTGTTGATATATACATATTTGCTTATTATGCAATGTTTGAGATTCAAATGCATGCATGGATGTGGTGTAGTTTGTGAGCAAATAGATGCCTTGAATGTGAATATCGAGTTAGCCAAATGGGTTAAGGCATAAGAATATATCATGTAAGTATTAAAAATGCTTAAGAGTATGAGATTATGTAATGGTAAGTGAAGATGTGCATTGGGCTGAAAATGACTATGTGATGATGCATGGAAATTAAGTAATGAATATGTGAATTCTATAGTTAATTGACCTATGGAATGTGTATTTGCTCATTTATTAGCTAAAGTTAGCCAAATGAGGTATGGCCTATGTTAAGCTATTTTAGTTATGAGAAATGACATAGTTAAGCTAATGAATGAGTTATGTATAAAAGAAACCATAATGTGTTCTTGTTTAGTAAAATAGAGACATAGTATGTGTTCAAATGTTGTATGATGACTTTATATGCATATATCTTAATGATTTTTGAATTTGAGGTTTATTTGATGTTTTATTATGGTAGTATGACTTTAAGAATCATAAAAGACATTTAATGGCTCACACAAACAATACAAGCAAAATAGGCTATATTAAGAAGAAAAATTATAAAAAATGTAATTAATAGCCTATTTGATTAAAACAACCTAGTCAGATAGGTCAACCAATCAACTTGGTTCATTAGCAGCTACTAGGGTACATCTGTGCCTCTTTTCTTTTTGTTAACGGGCCTATACTATATGTTGAGCCTTCGGGCCACTATGCAGGTGTAGCTGTCAGAGGTTACAACAAAACCACTACACATATTTCTATGTAGGTGTAGCCACCTGATGGTTTAATAGGGTCACTACACAATATTTGTTTCTTGATCCATGATTTATGTTGACCTACAAATCTATATTGATTTTAGTCTTTATGTGACCTTCGAGTCCTATACTGGTAAAGTAGTCGTTAGGGTCTATAATAGGGGCCACTGCACACCATGACACACCGTTATCCATGGGATTTTGTTTACATTTATATGGGTAACTTGATTACTGAAAAAGAAGCATGTTTAAAGAGAAAAAACTTTTATTGTGAAGATCTTAAAACCATCATACATTATATTTTGAATTGTTAAATTTGATGGATGTTCATTCAACTTTTCACTTATGTTATACATGTACACACTCAAAATCATGTTGTGATTTAGATTATGTTGTAATGCTTAAG
>CANXYI010747303.1:0-11491 GCA_948208565.1 Hura crepitans | reverse complement strand
CAACAAGCATTTCCCATCATAATACCATAATTTTTTTGCCTTTCATACATTATTCCTTGTTTTACATATCATGGAATCTATATCAATTCATGCATATTTTGCTTTTTATATAGATACATACTTGCTACTCAATTTTATCATTAGGACATAAGCATTATTCTACACGACCACACATATACACTTTCATTTCTTCATAAATACATTTTAAGCATGCTTTATTTTATTTAGGCATTATTTATCTCTTAATTTCACCTAACCAAGCCATATGAAATTTTGCCATCTTGCATTACTCAAACACCTATCATTAGGAATTCTACAAGCATATACATACTTAGATTCCTCATTAGGCATATTTAAATCATGCAATTATTTCAACCAGCAAATATTTATTTTCACATAGCATTTCTCCTTAGTAAACATTCACATAACACATTTGATGCATAACATACATATCATTTATTGCCATTTGGCCAAGGACAATAGCAAATAAACAATTAGTTTTAGCCATTTACATAAGTATATGCATACTTAAATTCCTTTTATTAGTATAATTGGAACATGTATTAGATTCATCATAGAGCATACCTCAATCATAACATATGGTATGCCTTATGTTATCTTACATATCAAAACTACTAACATGCATAGCCAATAAGTCATATTTATCATCACATTAATTACACATCAATATGTCAACATGCTCAAGAAACATGTTAAATTTCTTACAAGCTATATTCTTTTATTACATGTATAACATACCATTACATATGAACGTTCTTACATAGACTGATGAATTCCTAGATATCCATTAGAAATGAACATTTCATGCACAATATCCTTAGTTAGCCATATATAAGCATACATATATTCATCTAGCCATTTGATTATCTTAACTATGCACATCTTACCATAGTACTACTTTAAACATGCTTAGTCACTTATACTTGATCATAAAATCAAACATTTAAGAAGGGACTTTAAAAGCAAAACCTCTTAGAGGATTTTAGCCAAAATAGACTATTCCTTTAATTTAATCTCTTCTCTTTTCATTTATAAACCTAAAAATATTCTCATATAAGACCACACATTCTTAAGACAACATTTTACATTTAAAACACATATAGTTTGGTCCAAGCATCCCAATCACACACTTTATTCTTTACCTCATTAGTCATTATCCAAATAATGGACATTCATATTAAAATTTTAGTGTTCTTCGACTAGCATACATGAACATAAGCCAACACTTTATTTTAGTCAACATTATGCTACCTTTATCCATAAAATGGCTATATATATAGTGTTTATACATTATTAACTCAGTCACAAAAAATGTGCATCACATTTTTCATCATTTACACACTTTAATCATAATGCCTAAATGATTTAAAAGCCATTATACACATGCTAAAATTTTAAAGAGAGTATTGAATACACTTACTACTAACTATAAAGCTTTTTCAACCTCTAATTCCCTATTCGAAACCTCTTAGTGATGATAGCCTATCACCTGAAAAGCTTTTTTCCCTCTACAATTTTAAACTCCCTTCCTTTTAACCTTTTACTTTAATTAAAAATCTATAGGATATGAAATTCCTTTAATTTATTCAAAGAAAACATTCAAAGAACTAAAGAATTTTATATTTCACCTCTCGCATTTGTTTCTACTAAAATTTTAAAACTTAAAATGATTTTCTCATCCAAAATTAGCCTTTTATTTCCTTATTTTCTCCTTTACTACCCTTATCTCTATCCTTATTCACCATATATAAAACATATAACAGGTACCTAAGAACTAAATAAGGCATGTGAATGATAACAAACTGGTGGTATTAAGCATATACACTTAACCAAAATTAAAACTCCCATGATAGTGATATGTTTTCATTTAGAACCCTAGCCATTTCTTCTCTGAGCCTTAGCACAATGGGAAAAATATTACAAGGTGATTATAGAAATTCTATAACCCATTATAGATCTTAAATCACCCTCACAACAACTATCATAGCAAAGTTCTGTAATAGTGGAATCTTTAGCACAACTGCGCCTCTTCACCTTAATTCATTTCCCTTTAGATTTCTTTTTAATCTTATACATATTACATGGAAACAAGATTCAAAATCTATCATGCTTAAGATAGTAGCAATTATATTAGTAAGAAAAGAAACAAACCTATTCTCTGCACTGAATTAGTTTCCCCTTTAATAGAAGAAATTCAGATTTTTTACTTGCTATCCTAAGCACAACTACTTTTCTTCCTCACTTTCTTGAATTCTTCTTTTTACCAAAATTGAGTAATTATATATAGAGATTGAAGCTTTTAAACTAGACTTTGTGCTTTTTCTTTCTCTCAATTTTGCCATCTCGTCCAACTCTCCCTCTCTCATTTCTCTTTTTCTTTTTTCTTTTTTTTTTTGTTGGATTTTTACCTCATGTCTCTTTCTTTCTTGTTCTCAATCTTTCCATTTTTTTTCTTTCCTTGCTTGTTGATAACTCTAATAGATCTAGATTGTTTTCTAATATCTTTCCCTTGTATAACACGCTTAAGTCAATCTAATGGTTTTCAATATTGAAGCGCATAAAATTATAAAAATCCAAATTTAATTTTTCCCCTAATTCTTTTTCCTCAATTTATGATTCCTAGAATCCAAAATAAACATATATAACATTTTTTGGATGATTCTCGAGAAATTTATACGTAAAAATAATGAAAACCCTTTATCAAATAGCTCATTTTCTTCTTTTACTTTTTTTGTAAAATCATCTTAACCTTAAAAAATTCTAATTCTTATTCCATAATTCCCTTTCAAATATTTGGATATCATGTCATGAAATTCTTAAGTCCATATGTAACATCCTAAAAATCCTTACTTTATGAATAATACTTTTCGGGATGAATAATGTTTCTTGAAACTTGAGTCACACTAATTAGACCAATGGAAAGTATTAATTATAAAAGAATTTTTTGCAAAATTTTGAGTTAATAATAAGTCATTAAGGTGGTTAAAACCATAAAATAATTCAATTTTTTGCTTAAAATAATTTGGGACTGATACAACCTAATACTTAAAAATTCCAAATAGTACATTGGGACTAAAATTGAAAATTTTAAATGTCGGGAACTATTTTTACTAAATTAAGCAAAGGCATTTAATTATGTTTTTATTAGGTTTTTTAGCTTTTTAAACATGGCTTTTTACGAGATTCGAGGATAATATTATAAAAGTTTATCAAGTTTTTAAGAGGTGTAAAATGTTAAAAAATTGATTTTTAAAGGTTTTTAAAGGAAGGATTTTGTTAGCCATTGATCATAGAGCAAATTAATCATGGCCTTACATTTAAAAACATATAAAATGGTCAAAATATTGGTCAAACCATTAAAAGCCATGAATTAACTCCTCTTTCTACCCCTTTATTGTTGATGCCAACCACCAAGAGCAAACCTTCCATTTTTTTTCTTCCTCTACCAAATTTACCTCAATCAAACACCTTTAAAACTTGAATCAACATGGATTAAGTGATTTTATGGTGTTAAAAGCCTTGGAAAAAGCTTTTATCAAGAGAAATTGAGTTTTTAAGGTATGGAATAGTGACATATTTTTGATTTATGGGTCTTTATTTAGGTTTGACATTTTTCCTAAGCTCTATAGGTGCCCAACAACACATATATGTAGTTATTTTTATTTTTAAAGTTATATTGGATTTATTATAGATTTTCTAAAATGAGCCTGTAATTGTGTATGTAGAGAAAAAGAGATGAGGTGGTACGAAAGGGAAGGAAAAGGCATAATTGTGCCATTTTAATGTATTTTGATTTTTTGTATGTGAATCCAACCAAATATATGTTTGAACATTTAATTTAGATGGCATTTTATGATGATATGGTGTTATGTAATTAATGTTTAATATGTATAATTAATATGTTGTTATGTATGAAATATGTATGTGTAAACAAAGTTATGTTTTGGAGTAAATTGTGAATGAATGGAATGAGGTATGATGTTAGTGTATGGAGGTCGAAACATGCTAGTGGAATTTATGTGTGTTTATGGTTCAATCAAGCTAGGAATAATGATAGATCAATAGGTAGAGATAAGTGGTTAATGATTATGAGCATAATATGATGTTTTGATTTTTTTTGAGCTTGTGTATGTGGTGGCCAAAATCTTTAATTACCTTAATTCCAAATCATGAGTTTAGGTGGAATGAAATGTGTCTTAGGTTGTGTTTGTTGTGGTTAATTACATGTAATTCATGAGTTGCATAATGAATAGTTTATGCTTGTGATCTTAGCCAAAAGGTTAGAGCTTGAAAATGTTACGTTCATTTTATTTATTATGCATATGTGTATGATTATGTGAGAATGCATATGTGGAGATTTTTATTGTTGGCTTGGTTGAATAACTTGTGCATTCTTTTAACATTTTGGATATTATAAGATTTCCATAAGCAACACATATAGATATATGAGACAACATATATGCAATATATGTATGACATTGGACTATATAGGTAATTTTGATAAATGTGTAATATATGTATAAATGATTTGGTCATATAATGAACAATATTTAAATATGCCTATGCTTTTAGACAATCTAGGTTAGATAGGTTAATTGATCAACTAGGAAAACATAGCAACTATTAGGTGCCTTCAGGTGCATTCATCTTAAGTGCCTATGGGTACATTTATCTTAGGCCTCTAAGCATTATGCTATCCCATTATCTAGTTTGGTTTGTTGTCTTATAGATGTGGGCATATAAATCTTATTAAAATCTATAAAGGCTATTTTTTTATTAAAAATTCTTGTTATGCTAATTGCTTTAGAATGTTAAATTAAGATCATAGTTACATGTAAGATGTAATTATTAAGCTATGTTGATGTAGTTATGATATATGTTTTTATCTTATTGCCATTATCAGAAAGATGTGAATTATGTGTTTTGCTATTTTCATGACCTAAACCATATATTATGTTGGATTCACCATTAAGCAATAGATTAGTGCATCATGTTTATTTTTGCAATGCGTAGGTTAAAGGAACATAGATTAGAGTTAAAGCCTCGGTACCACAAGAGATCAAGAAGCTACCTTTTTGGTGTATTTTTATTTCTTTTATAAAATTTTTGGTGATGTAATGAGTAGATAACACTTTTGTCTAAAATGAGGGATTAGGCCTAATCTATAATCTATAATTATGTTTTGTAGAACTTATTAAACCAATGTTTCACTTCTTTTTCTTTAAAAGTTTCCATAAGATTGCATGACTCGTATGATATCTTTTCCTTATGCATGTTTGTGGAATGTTGCCTTGTGATGTGTTGTTAGCGGGTTAGATAAATCTAAAAGTTGCTAGAATGAAATGAGAATTTATAAAAGTGACTAATTTAACAGCTTACAATTTGGGATAGTGTCTCAATACAGCTGTTATGCTCTCGGATTTTTGACATAAGGACCCTATTATTATACTTAAAACTAGTTTTTGATAATTCATATTTTTATCACATTAAACATGTAAAGTATATTTTCATAAGAAGAAAGGTTTTAAATTCTTTTATAGGCTTTTATATAGTTTAGTTTAGATATCGGTAGTGTGTCATTACTTATTCGAATTTGGGGTATAGAACGGGTAAGGGGTGTCACATTTATTGGTATTAGAGCTTTCAATTTAGGTGTTCCTTTATACCTTTGGGTTATAAAGTAGTGCTGTAGGAGTTAAAAAGGGTACATCACTAAATTATACATATCAAGGCTTATAATCTATTTCTTTTGCCTATAGATCCAAGGATGATACAAAGTATACCTTGGGAGGACGAGGTGGTTGAGAGCCATGCTTTGACTATTATGGCATAATAAGCTACTAAAGCTGAGTCTATGACATCTAATGATGCTAGGCAAGTAGCATAGGGACCACAAGGGCAACTTATTTGGTTTAAGCATATGATAAAATTGATGAAACAAGCATCTATTGCTACTATTGCGGTTGCAATTCATCCTATAGTACCTTTACCAACTTAGCCAAAACATCAGCCTATACAAAAGACTTACTTGGAGAGGATAATAAAGAATAGAGCTGAGTTTTTTAAAGGGAAGGAGTAGGATGGATCCAACAAAGCTGAGTATTGGCCAGATAAGACATTAATGATTATGCATTAGTTGAGATGTGCTCAGGAGAAGTATGTAGATTGTGCCACTTTTAATGTTGTCAAAAGAAGCTCTTAAGTGGTGGGAGACTATTATAGAGTATAAGGTTTTAGAGAATCTGACATAGGAGTTCTTTTTATGAGAATTTAAGAAAAAGTTTATCACAGAGCATTACTTGGATCTAAAAAGACAAGAATTTATGCAAATGTAGTAGAGGAACAAAATGATATCAAAGTATAAGGAGTTCACTAGGCTTAGTATGCTAGGGTGATTGTTGCAATAGAAGAAGATCACTTTAAGAGGTTTGAGATGGGGTTGAACCTTGACATTATGCTCTAGATTCTTCCCATAATGATTTGAGATTTTTTTTTTCTTTGTTTGCTGTGTGCTAGTTTGTAGAATTGGTCTATAAGCTACAGGAGAGTTAGCCTTTAGGACTTACTAATTATGAAGCTTCAAGCTTATGAATGAATTTGCTATGGAAGAATACCAAATTTATAGAAAAACTCCTCTAAAAACACTTTTGAATAGCTCCAACAGTCTTATGATAGCTCTAAACTCTCAATAATATTTTGAATTAATGATATTCAAAATATTAACTCTTAAACGAATTGATAACAACTTTTTCAAAAAGCATTTACTCTTGACTATTAAGTTTATTATGTGAATTGTACGTCCTCTTGATGGTAAAGAGGTGAAGGCTATTAATAGGACCTAATCTAAGGTGTTTAAATCTATCTCCAACTCTAAATTAGCTATTTAGGTCATTCAAAAACCATGTGATAAAATCCTAATAAGAAAACATAGTTATAAAGATTCAAAAGTAGAATAAAAATAAAACTCAAATGGTTCTAATTGTTATGGACAAAACTACCATGTGGATATTCTAATTGTCTATGAAATTACCATACGAATGTACGAGACTATTGTAAAGTGGTATCACCAAATGTACTACACTGATGACATGAAACCATCATGCAAATGTTCTAAATTTCCATATCGATGGTGTAAAACCATTGCTCGATTTGACAGTAGGCCTAATCTAGGCTATTCATTAGTTTTCTATTTACTAGGGACCATTCTTAAGTCCTATGAATATTCCTTATCCATTCTAAGTCTATTTTGACCATTTCAAAAAATCAATAAGTTCACATCACGGTGCTCTTATAAAAATAAAAAACTTAATATTGTGGGGGTTTGACTCTCTCATGCCCCTTTAGAATCAGTGTTGGGCTTTGTGTACTTTAACACTAAATCTCATTTTTTAACAATTCATGTTAAATCTCATTTTTTTTTCTATAATTCATGTTACAGCACAAGTTTATTAGATTGAGTTAAATTTTGGATCAAATAGAAAAATTAAGACACAAAACAAATATAGAGAATTTTCAATTTTTTAGTATATTCTACCCCAAAAAGGTCTATTTACTTGAATTTTTTTTTGTTATCATCATTACCCATATATGAACTCAGCAGCCAGTGCTTATAGTCACCCCTTCTTTAATGAAATTTGCAAAATATGTAGATTTTGTTAAAGGTTTTTAATGTAACCCATGTATGAGATAAGAAGTACTTGCTCGAAAATCAAAATTTTGACACTTTTCCTAAGCCTTAAAATTTGAAACTTTTTGACATTTGTCCTATGCCTCAAAACTTGAAGCTTTTTTTGACATTTTGTCTTACATTTCAAAAAACTAAAAAATTTGATGTTTTTTCTACATTTTGAAACTTGAAAATTTTGACGTTTTGTCCTACATTTTGAAAATTAGAAATTTTTGAAATTTTGTCCTACGTCTCAAAAAATTGGAAATTTGACATTTTGTCTTATATCTTAAAATCTTGACTTTTTTGACATTTTGTCTACTTAGAGAAATAGAAATTTGACATTTTATCCTACATCTTGAAATCGTGACAATGACATGTAACTTGTGAGAACGAATTATGATTGTATTGATTGATTACTTGATTTGTCTTTTGGATATAAAAGGCATTTTGGTAATTTTGCTTCTCTACCATAATTCTCTCAATTGGGACTAGATCTTAAAAATTGAACATATAGTAATACCACTAATTTTATTCTAGGCTTGAGTGGGATTAGTCATTCTATAATGGAATGAGAAAAAATGTTAAAAAATAGAGAAATAAACTATATTTGTACATACCTAGTCAAATTGATAATTGATTGATTGATGAAGTTGAATCCTTATTTATCTAATTGTTTGGGTGTGGATTCTATGCTAAACTAAATCTTATATGGTGTCTAATAAGAGAATTGCCCCTTAGATCCTATAGGTTTGACTTTATCTAGAAGATTGATCTTGTATATATTATCAATTGTTCCTTGAAATGGTTTATTTCCCATATTTTTGACCTTTATTTGCTTTCTATGTAGCTATACTATTCATTTTCTTAACCATCTCACATACTTTTATATGGATAGTCTTAGCTTTTTTTTTTCATCTTTTAGGCTAACAATATCACCCAAAGGCAAAGACATCAAATCCAACATAATTAAAAGGTCAAACCCATACAGTAACTCAAATGGAGAAAAAAAAACTATGGAAGAATGTATGATCATGTTATAAACAATCCAATAGAAGGCAAATAATCTTTGCAAGTTTTTCAAGTTTTTATCAATAACATGTAATAAGGTTCCTAATGTTTTATTTAAGTAGTAAAAAATAAAGGTTTAATTTCCCAACTTACCTTACAAAACTCTTCCAAAAAAGGCTTAAGAACTTAGCATCCCTATTAGAAAAAATTGATCATGCAACTTTACCTCTAGTCAATAAAGATACTATTTCGACATATCCAAAGTCTTATGTACACCAAAATTTCCCATGAGGCTACCACTATGTGACTCTCACATAGAGTTCTATTGCCATGAAACAAAAAACCTTAATGCCTATAGAACTTATTAAATGTACAATATTCACATGTAGTAAATTATACTAGTTCTAGTGTTGCATCTATGGTTCAAAGAAAACATAAAAGTTAGTGTTATTACATAATGATAAGTTTGTGATATGTTGTTTTTCCTTTAGTGTGTTTATTTCCTATAGAGAGTTGCCCTTTGCATGACTAAATTATACATTTTGATGATCTAAGGAATGGATGCCCTTTGCTATGCTATTAGTTAACATACATGGATAACATGTAATCTTATGCATGAAGAGCATATGTAATGACCTTGTATATGCATCTTAACATGCATGTGCACATGTTTGCATCTATGTAAGCATGTGTGTTCACATGTATATAGGATGTGTGATATCATTTAACATGGAAGAACTATGTATATTTAAGTGCACATGTGCATATATGTTCAGTGTTCCTTAAATGCATGCATGTTTGGATGATTTACCATATACATGCCTATTGGTTATACATATGTGGATATACAAACTTCATGTGTGCAGGTATATGTCTATTTATGCATATGCATGTAGAAAGTATATATAATGTTTGATGCTTACGTATATGATATTAATTCCTATCCATATTAATTAAAATACATGTTTGCAACCATGGATTCTTTAACTTATGCAATATATGTCCCTTAAATATATACATGTACTTATTTTATGAATGCATGTACACTTATGTATATGCTATGCATGTTGATTTATCCATGTTTCTATGTGTGTTTTATGTATTTATATGTATTTATGCATGCATGTGTTCACACATGTGTATCTATAAATGAATATTTATGGATCTTATAATTCTTATGACTAATGCATGAGTCTAAATATGTAAGTGCATGTGTACAAATGATGAACATGCAAAGGTGTATTTACATCTAATTCTTTTTAAATGTATGCATACCTATTTGTGTGCTCATATCTACATGCATGTCTATATATATTAATCTATATGTATAGGTACTCACTATGGATTTTTTAGAATTCCCATAACTAATACATGAATAAGTGTGCATACCTAGAGCAAACACTAAGATAATGCTATTGAAATCACCTTTTCCCTAAACTTGTGTTTGGAAAGACTTTGGTTTAATGGAAGTGTAGGTATAGAAAAGCATTTGAGTTTCTTTATGGTGAACAAGTTATGAAAAAAAAGTTTAGTATGATGAAATAAGTGGTGTAACACCCATAAACCTAGCTTTATAAATAGTATTTCTTAGGTTATGTATTGGGCTATTAAGTAGTGGGCCCTACTAAGTTGATCTAGATAGGGGTGTACTAGACATGAAACTTTAAAAGACAAAATGAGGCTTAAAACAAAAGAATTAAAAATTTTGACAGAACTAGAAAATTATTTTACACTGAGATCTACTAGAATAAGGCCTTAGTTTAGGTTGTGACATAAAAAGGTTGGGATGTGTCGGGACTAACCCAAAAATATCATTCTTTAGAGATAAAAAATTTTAACGAGTCTAATGGTGAAGGAATTATAATTTTCTGACATCGATAGATATTTTTATAGAATTTCTTATTTACATGATTGAAAGATTAAGTGTATTTCCTTTGTCTTTTTGGCATGAGCTTTGAAAAGGCCTTTAACTATTAAATTCTCCAATTTTTGTTGTCATAAGAATTATTTTTGGTGATCATAAACATTAAGAATAATTTTTCAAAGATTCAAAGAAAAACAAGGAAAAATGTGCACCATTGAATCAAATTTGATTAAATCGTGACCGTCTGTGTTAATAATATATATAATGGGCTCACATGTGTGCATAACACCATATCACACATGTCATTTTCAACCTTCCCCAAAGTGAGCTGATGCCACCTCCCATGGAAGCCACCCACCATTTTTTATTTCAAACATAAAATTTGCTTCGAAACCCCTAAATATTATACTCAAAATGCTTCTCATCGTGTTTAGTTTCTTATTCTTTTGATTATTTCTTGGGAAAAGCTTTATTTTGAGTGAAAAGAGGAGAAAATTTGTTAGGATTTTGAAAGATCAAGAGCTAAGGTAAACATATTTTTGGGGTTCTATTATTTTTCTATGACATTACGGGTGCCCAAAAACATAATGCATATGTTATTTTTGATTTATGTGTAATTTTCTATGAATTTTCTAATTATATACCTATTATAGAACTTAGAGAAATAAGGAGAAGGGCATTTTAAAGGAAAAAGGAGACAATAAAGTGACATTCGAGACACTGAAAAATAGCTCTGTAAGTGTATTTAGTAAAATATATGAACACATTTCTTGTTTATGCATTTTTACCTTAGAAAACCATTAAGGAAGTGTTAGTTTTAGTGGTTTAAGTTGTTCTAAATTTAGTTTGATGACATTATAATGTTTAGAATATGTTAATTAAGTGATAATAATGGTTAAAAGTGGATTAAATTGATGTATGGTTAAGTT
>CANXYI010747302.1:0-13791 GCA_948208565.1 Hura crepitans | reverse complement strand
AAAAGGGTTGAAAAGTGAATTTAAAAGTGACTTAGAATGGCATGTAAAATGGCTTTAAAAGGGATGAATTTTAGGTATGGAAATGTACTTTCAAATTACCTAAATAGTAATGTTATTGTTTTTTGGCATGTAAGATATTTTTATGGCAAATGGATGCCATTCTTTGGTGTTTGCATTCGGACTAAGGACTTATATGATAATTGGTGCAATTGGCAATGAAAAAGGACTTAAAATTACCCTAAAATAGCCGTCATAAGTATATAAATTGACCTATAACTATCCCGTAAAAAAGGATTTTGGGATTGTAATTAAAATTACAATTTAACATGGAAATATTTGAGTTAAAATAATGTGTTAGACTAGAATTAATATGCATGTAATTATGCCTTCATATTTGAGTCAAATAGTGATAGAAAATTTTACCAGATTTTACGTTGAAGTGTTATAAATGACTTGTAAGTATCTGGGTAAAAAATTGACAGTTTGATAAAAAATTGATATGTTTATTTTTTATATCATAATATTATGAAAAGATTATTAGTAAAGAAATAAACCTAAAAATGATGTTATATGGCCCATTATCTAGACACCCACTGGATGGGTTGACCTATCAACTTAGGGATTAGCAGTTGCTAAATTGTTTGATTATCAGACTAGGCCAGTGCAGTGGTTGAGGTTTGTAATTAAGCCACTGCACTAGTCTATAAGGCAAACACTTCTTTTCATTGATTGGATATCCGACTATGCCTGTGTAGCGGCCAAAGTTCTTAGGGGGGCCGTTGCACGAGTTTACTGGGTAGACTAGGATGGATTATTTAGTATGATTAGTGTCTTGGGAGGTCTATAGACTGATTCCTATGCATAGTTATTCAACATTTTATCCCTTAGGAGGTTCTTATTAATTGATCCTTATAAGCTATGGTGGCTAATGTAGCAGTAAGGGTTTTAAATATGAGCCACTATATATCTCTTAGTTCCCTCTTGTTCCAGTGTTTATAAGTGTAGTCCACCTAGTTGGGCCTATTTAATGATTTAAATAATGTAGTTAAGTAAAATAATAGAATAATTGCTTGAGTTATAAAAAGAAATTGAATAAAATGACTATAGTGGCATTTTGATAATTTTAAAGAAATAAGACGTACCATCTGTATGACATCAAGCATCTGGCATATTGCTCAAACACTATACCTAGACTGTTAAATTTAAATTGCATGTGTGTATTAATGAATGTTTTAAATGTTTTAGATTTGCTTACTATTTTTTACACTCAGCGTAGCTATGTTATGTTGCACAGCTAATAAGGATAAGCAAGCTAGCCTCGATAATCATATAGTGTAGCTATACAGTAGTGAAGGGTAAAGAAACCTATTTTCTTTGCTTTAGATAGTGGCATTCATGTAATACCTTGTAAGTTTTGGGTTAGCTTACTTCTAAGCTGTTATGTTTGTATATAAAACCTAGAGTGATGTATATAAGCTGTTATGATGCTTGTTTGGCTTATATGTCAACTAGATTACTGTGGGCCTGAGGCCCTATGTGGTTTAATGTTGATATGCATTTATATGTGTTTGATGTTGACTAATGAATGATTAGGGGACTAGAAGGGTCTAGAAGAAGGTTTTATGAATTTGTTACTTATAGCAATGTTTTAACAGGTGAAAAGAAATTTGGTATGCCAACTAGGTAGCTGTTATGCTGCCTAATTTTCCATGACATGAAAAGTGTTAATAGATGCCCTGTTTGAGTCTATCAAACCATGTGTGAACATGATTAAGAATTAGATTGAACATCTATGTAATAACTGATAGCATTCTAGAACAGTCCAAAGTATTCAGGAGTTTTCTCTAGGAGAATCCTAGGATGAGTGGCCTACCGGGAAGTGACCCACCTGTCAGGTTTCCTTAAGAATCTAGTAGGGGTTGTCACATGAAGCATGATTAAGAAGAATAATCTTTAAAAGCTATTGATTTATTAAAAATTGAAGACATACATATATATATATATATATATATATATAAAGATTAAGGTTACAAATAATTTTTCATATAGACTATGGTTCTCATGAGAAGGAGTCTGTATGGACTATAAAGTAGCATGAATAAATATAAGACATAATCAACCGTATAGACTATGTTCCTTATGAAAAAGAGTCTATATGAACCATATAAGTTATATGTTGCCACTATTGTTCATACGATAATATTGTACTATAACAACACATAAACATGTTAAATATGGCAAACTTAATACAAAACATGTAAGACACTATTAATGTAGTTTTTAATGATAGTTAGCATGGACATCTTATTACACAAACATCATTATATGTTCTTTATGTATACATAAACTTGCCTTAAGATAGGTTCATATGATTAGGATTAAAATTATCGAATAACCATACCATGCTAAGTGTCAACTACACACAATACAACGGTTTAAAATTATAGCATACTCCTATAATCAATATAAGGATTACATGGAACCACATTATTTGTTTATTAATCATAGGAGATCATGGGTCCATATTAACAATATGTATATAAATTATATGTATAGTAGGATGCCTCAGATATTACCTTATAAAGAAGCTCTTAAGCAATAAAAAAGGATATTAGAAATAATGGAATTTGTTCTATCGAGAATAGTCTTGAAAATCAATCCTGCTTTACAGTCCTTCCATGGACTTTTGGATAGTAGCATTTTAGGCTTTTCTAATTACCTCCGCTTCTTATACCCAAGAGAGGCTTTTATAGTTTTACGAGGTGGTTCTCAATTCTAAATAAGTAAAAATCCATCTAGAATTATGAGAGAGAGTAGAAATAGGAGGCTCCCATTTTTTGAAGCTTTCCATCGATAATCCATTTAGATTTTAGCAATGTACTCTGTGTCGACCTAAGTCATGGATTTTCTTACCTATCCATAGGCTTTAGGCCAAGTTTATGTTAGTCTATGT
The DNA here is from genome assembly GCA_948208565.1 of Hura crepitans. Lineage (NCBI taxonomy): Eukaryota > Viridiplantae > Streptophyta > Magnoliopsida > Malpighiales > Euphorbiaceae > Hura > Hura crepitans. The sequence goes on along the minus strand of CANXYI010747302.1, from coordinate 10,838 downwards.
ATATCTCAACTTTGGTTTTTCTAGGTTGACCATGGACCTTAAGCCAAGTGGATTATAGTTAGGTGATGTAGACTTAGTGGCATTATGTTCAGGCAGACCAATGTTGTATTATTTTATTTGAACTAGGTTTCTAAATGGCTTGTATTTTAGCTTTGAGCTTATCTCTAGTTATCATCATAGGCCTAAAAGGTTAGGTCATCAATAGGTTCCCTAACATAGGTGTGTGCTTTTTAAATGTATAAATTGAAACAGTATATAATAAAGTAAAAAAAAAATACTTACCTTGCTATGAGGTTATATCGAATACAAATACCTACCTTATGTTAATGAAATTTAACTGGATGGATTTGCTTTTTATGTTGAACTTGAGGAGATTGGATTGTCATGTTATGATGAACCTTAAAAATTTGATTAGCTTCTTAAGCTAAACCCGAATAGCGGATTTGCTTGTTCGGTTAAACCGAATGAATTAGATTAGGAATTGAGACTAATCTAAATGAATTGGATTAGGCATTAAGTTGAATTCTATAATAGAGATAAAAATCAGTATTTATTTAGTATGACAACTTTATGATTGCGTACCTAGCTTTCATTAGCTGTGGATGAAGTTTTATGCTTTCTAAATGTTTAAAGTCACTTAAGTACTAGTTGAATTGTTATAGAGCTGAGTCTGAAGAGGTGAAACTAATGTATTACTAATGTTGGAGTTATTGGATTAACTTGTAGTTAAATCCTAAGAAAGACGAAGATAGGTATCCAAATACTAAAAGAAGAAATGGTTGAATCCTAAGAAAGAGCAAAGTAATATTAGGATGTAGTGGAATCTCAAGAAAATAGAAAATAGTAGAAGTTAATCCCGTGATGTCAAAATAACATAGAGTTGAATTTGGCAAATATGAAATAATACTTAATGGTAAATTATCTTAAAGATAATGTTATTATGGAATTAACTTAATATTGAATTCGAAGGAAGAATAATATTTGATAAAGAGATGATTTTAATATTCTAATTAACTTAAAGTTGAATTTGAAGAAGAGATAATTTTAAGAATTGGCAATTGTCTAAATGTATTTGAACAAATAAAGATATTGAATGAAGAATTATTTGTAAACATCTTTTTCTAAATAGATGGGGGGTTAATGTTTAAAACAAATAAAGCCCACTTTTTTTGAGGTTACTCTTCTCCAAACAGAGCCAAAAAGAGTTATAACTTTAAGGGAATTCTTCAAGGATCTGCTCAAATGTTATTAATGGAGTGAAGATGCTAAGGAAGAGGATTTTGAAAACCTCCAACATAAGGAAGAAGCTATGGGTTGCTCCACCTTTTAAAGGAGTAGAGCTGGTGTTTTGAGCAAGCAAACACCATTCTTTTAAAATAATTATACCAATATTTAGCTTTATTAGCATTTGTGGGTAGATAGCATTAAGTTTGGATGCCAAGTTGGCAATTTGGTATTAATTAGCTAAGGTGGGTTTTATGGTAAATTCCACACCATCATGTCATGATATTACAACTAGTAATGATAAAATAGCATCTCATTTGCATCAAATAGAGATGTTTTGTTGAAAATAATTGAATGTCACTAGAAAGATATAAAAATGAAGGTTGAATTTATTCATTTGAAAATAAACTAAGTAGATAGTCCTATTGTGTTCTTTAGCTAAAATAACACATTTTTAACTTTGAAAATTTTTTTCTAAATGGTAGAGAATTGTTCATATAAGTGAAAACATATGGAATTTAATAAAAGCAAAGGCTAAAATTAAAAAATAAATTAGGTTTGTTCATTTAAGCCTAAATAAATATGAAAACCTAATTTAATGATTTGTTAAATCTATTTTGTTAGTTGAAAAAATGAATAAATTTTTTTTGGCCCATTAGTTATTGATCGTGGTGAGCATTGGCTCAAAAATTAGTTTGCTTGGTTGAAAGACATAATTAAAATCATTGACCAAAAATTACTTATATAGTTTTTCAAAAAGGTAATTTTCCTTATATTGAGATGTTTAGTTGCAAATTTTCATCCAATTTTTGGTTCCATCCTTTTTTTGACAATAGTTTAATGGTTTTTATGGCCTTTCAAAGCCATCTTTTTTAATACCTCAGCCAAATAAAGGCCATAGGACCTAGGAAAGCATGGGCAAGATTTAGTCCATGCAGATGACATACAGATACATAAGGATGATATGTGTGGACTAGAGATGAGTAGAAGGATATGTTGCCAAATGGGTCTATGCAGATATGCCTAAGGGTCTATAGAGGTGATTTGTGTAGACTATAGGCCAACATAAAATAGGTTGAGATGTTAGTCTGTGCAAATGCTAGGAGTGCAATCCTTGTGGACTTTTTATGATAGGATGAAAGTTGTCGACCATCTCCACTTTTTCTTCACTTTCCTCTCTTTCCTTTTAATTTTCTCTGCACCAATGGCTTCCTCATTCAGTTTTGGCATTAATATGATTGTAGATAAGACTTTAGTAGTATTGTTGCTATCATCAATTAGCATTTCTCCTCCTTCTCCACCTCCTCTACAGATAGAGAACATCTCTATGCTAATTGTGGAGTGTATCATGCCCTTCTTAGTAGTAAAATAACCTTGGAATATGGTTTTAATGAATAACATCCCTTCTAAAGCCATAACACCACTTTTAGTTAACTTAGCCAGTCACACATAAATTGAAGTGCATCCTCTTATTCATTTCTTCCCTTTTTATGCTTTATTTTAATTTTGTGTAGCATTTTTCAATCATTTTCTTATAGATTGGTTCTATAAATCCATGTAGACCTAGTTTGCCTAGGGCTTCCTTTATCTGTGAAGATCTATCCCCTAATCAAAACTTTTAGAATTATTAGTGTAGTGTCTTAAGCCTTTCTACTATATGTTGTTAGGTTTTTGATCTTATGGTAGTTCATGCAAATATGTGGGCACCTCTATACATCTTGCTTACTTTTGATCTGTGCGGACATAGCTTGATGTTACTTGTGTTACCTTTCCTTGCAGATATGCCTTAACTCTTGGGGCACTTTATCTCCTCCACAATAGTGTTATTTGATGATGCTCGTTTATGTAATGGATCGGGTTAGAGTGACTAGATTCCAGACATTCATCGATCATCTAGTTTGAAGGGATTTTTATAAAGATGTCTAAGAGCATAGAGCCCTATTGGATAGGTGGATGGACACAATGTACACCTTTCACATGATATTTAGGGAGTTGAACATTACACTTTTGGACTGGCATTTATTATAGGAGTGCCATGTACTAGTCGAGTCATTGTATTTTGTGACAATAACAACTACCATACTTTTTATCTTTAAGAAGTATGGAATTTGCTCAATTTAGTGCCTTAGGATTGCTCATGTAGCATCTAATCCACTGATTTGTATAACCAGTGGGCTGATGTTACACCTATTGCTCAGCTTGAGGTGGATTAATATGTTCAATGCCTTGTCCTATACCTATTAGTGACCACATTGTTTGCAAGTGCTAATAGCAATGTATGCTAGAGTTTTTACCTGTGCTGGAGTAGATTAAGGGCATCTATTCCTAGAACTAGTCTTGTACATCCTTAGCATGCATGTATGGCTACCTAAACATGGTGATCCATATGAAAAAAAAGCCATTGGTTTATCCAGGGCTTTAACTTAGGTGTCTAGGTAAGTGCTTTTCATTTTAGTATTTCTTGGTTGCTTGTTTCTTTTGATTCTGACATTATTTTGCATAAGTGTAGTTGTACGAGCTTTATTTATTGCCATGTCCTTGTGAGATTGATATCCCACATAGATATCCAATGATAGATTAGGGGTCTGACCATCTACAGGACCTTGAAATGTCTTATCACTTTTGCACCATCACTAGTATCTAAGCACGTGAGCCTAGAATGATGTAAGTACTCTTCCAAAATAGTTAAATGCATATATTAGCTTAATTTAATCATTTATGAATATTTTGCTTAACTAATTTTCTTTCTTTAAAATTGACATAACTTTATAGGTTTTCCCCACTAAAGAGATGGTTAATTTCTTACATTGTATTTGAGTGTTCTTAAAGGATCTTGCTAACTACCTTAGAGGCATATTCTTAGTTCCTAGAGGAATGAGTACTAAGCTAGCATATGTGCCCCAAGGCACACTATATTTCTCTAGGTCCTCTTGACACCACACTATTTGGAAGGTACATCAATGAACCAGAATTCATTAAGGGCAAGATTGTAAGTGTACTCAGGGATACCATAGTGGATGTTGAGGGATGAAATTACTCTTTTTGGGTATCTGCGCACTTGTTGCCTCACATATCTTTTTATGTACTGTATTATAGCCAGTAGCTACCACTTTTGAAGGTAGGCCTTCTTTAGCTAGGAAAAGGGTGAAGAGAATTCCTAGTTCTTAGCACCTTCAATTTTTAGGTCCTTTTGCACGTATTTTTAGAAATAGAGCTTCTAATCTAGCTGCTTGTCAGTTATCATTGCCTAGTGAACTTATAGGCAATTTGATTGATTGGAGTTAACCCCTGCTCACCTCCATATTAAGGATAATTGTCCAGTGCCTTTTGATCTAGAGGATATTAAACTCGTATGTTCCATTTAACATTCATTTATCACTATGTTTTTTTGAACCATGAGTAACACTTTTTGTCTTAATCTTCATTGGTGAAAAGAGCTCCTATTCAAAGGATTACTCGAGCAGTTGAGGCTTTTAGGTGAGCTATGGTAGATGAGACTTGAGTTCTCATAGTAAGTATTTTCCTGTATTGTTAATTTATGTATACAAGTGTGTGTGGTATGTATGACATATTTCAAATGCATTGATCCCTTATACTTTTGTAGAATGAGCTAACAAGAAGGGTAGTTGCACTTCATGAGTGCTAAAAAAAGTTGAGGGCTCTGAAGATTTTTGAGAAGTTGGTGCTCTCTTTCAATAATGAGGACACAGAGTGTGAGAATGAACAATAAAGAGGATGCTAGCCCTACTGTTTCATTTTTTGTTAATAGGTCATCTACTTTTGTATATACATATATTTACAATATATATATTCTTTTGTTTTGAACATATATTGTATCTTTACAATTGAATACACAAGAACTGGTATATATCAAAACATTACAATGGAATATATCATTCTTGTGAAAACAAATGAGGATATATTTCTTCATCCATACAATAGTCCTTACCTTTAATAATTCACAAGCATCCATGTAACTAGGGAGCTAAAGCTTAACGACATTCTTTAACATTTCAACATTGAGATACAGGACACAACCTTCTATACCAGTTGGTGCAAGCTGATCAAGCATTACATTTTTAGTGACCCTTCTCAAGTAATCTATTTTAGCATACATAGGTCCAACGAAGAGAGTATACAAAGTCTCTTTGAATGATCATCTTATGAATTGTACAGTATCATTTTAATCATTACCATGCTGAGTGATTGCAATCATATAGTCTAATGTCATTTTTGTTTATACCATGACGGGTGATTTAATGTTACAAAGGCTTAGTCTATGCAAATATTTTTATCATGGCCGTGCAAACATGATTTATATGCATAGTTTTGAGTGTAATTATGAGTGTCTATATGGACTTTGTTGTTGTGGTCTTCGTAAACCAAGACATCAATTTTTACTATAATGATATCCATGCAGATGCCTTTACATATTTTAGATTCTTTTTCCCTATAGGAATAAGAATGACATGACTTGGAGTCCATAAATGGTCTCTTCCTCTTACTATGCATGCAATCTTTATTATGTCAATCTTTTTTGGTCAAGAGTTATCCCAAATCATTTAATTAAAGACAAATTAGACTTCACCTATCCTTTCATAATTTTTTGCTCTCAGATTTTTGAGAAAAGTGAGGATAAACTGTGATTTTCTGCATTATTGGGATCCTATCTACCATGTGTTTGTCTTCATCCTCAAATGGTTGTAGTTACCACTAAGGAATTTGCTGCCATTATGAATTGAGAGATTGCTTCAGAAGTTCCTCTGATTTTTTCATCATTTAACGATCATTAAACCATAGACATTGTACTCACTTTGGGTTTTTCTCCTTTAATGGCTCAGAAGACAATCCTAGGTGTGGGTTTAATTTCCTTATAGACCATTCTTCATTTTACTGGTCAACTCCCTCTTAATTCTATGGAAAGGGCAAAGTGTGTGTTGTTGTTTATTCTAAGAGAGATGTTAATGGTCACTTTAGAGGACATGTTTTGTGATTTCAAAACAATTCAGAATTTGATTGACATTTGCTCTAGCCTCAATCTTTTTAGAATAATTTTAGCTAAAACCATATAAGGGTTGGATGTTTTAAAGAGTGACAACATTAACTTTCTAGCTAGAAGTCCTCTACTTTTATAAGATTGCTTAGAGAGACTATTTTCTTCCCTCTAACTTATTTTTTTATTTCTTTACCTTTGCCTAGCATGCCCTTATAGGTTTTGCACTAGCGGGTTTGCCTAACTATTGCTTAGGTGGTCCTTTATGAATTTTCAAACCTAACTACATATATTTTTTTTAGATATGGTTGGAGGAGATGTTGAAGTTACTTATGCATCTTTCTAAGAAGCTTTGGATTAGGTATACCTCGAATCATCATTGTAAATGATTACTTTAGAGAAAATTTAACACATGTGAGTAGTGGATTACATGGCTTAGTGGCATTATTGAGATCATATGGATGTGTCCTTGGTTAAAAATCACCTATTTCTCCAAATCTTGTCATTAGGGCTATGTTCCCTTAATTTGGTTAAGGCATGCAACATTTTTCATCCCTTCTCAGATTCAATGATATTGAGTCCCTGTCAATGTGGACATTTGACACGACATTTCTTCTACCCCTTTCAAAGCTTATGAAAATGTTGTGCTACTTAGAAAGATGTGCCTAATCATGCAACTTTTTACACAACCATGGATGATAAATTACAATGATTAGATTATTAGTAAATTCAGAGACAACATGACAATAGTACTAAAGAGAAAACATAAAGATGCAATTTCTACGTCTAGAAAGAAAATGTGTTTCTAGCCTTCTAAAGTTCAATTATTTGTATAATGTTTCTCACTAAAGGGAAGTTTATATGCCAATGATCATAACTAAGCATTTTTACCATTAATTGTATATGACACTAAACTACTTAATCTTGGTAAATATATTAGCTCCCCTTTGATAATACTATCGCTACCAATTAGCCTTGATAGGTTTTCTTAATCAGATATTTTCTATCTAATCCCCTAACTTTTGCATGAAGTGCCTATTTTCTTGTTTTCACCTCATCAGGGTGTCCTAACTTTTACTTAAGCCACCCCTTTTGCAGTTTTCAACTTAGTTGACTTTTTTTTATTCTAGTAAAAATAGTTTTACAATTTTTCTATGTTTACAGGGTTTGAGAATTTATTGCCTTCTAAATATGAGATCTTGACACTTTTATGCCTGAGTGTCTTCTTTACCATGTATGAGCCTTCTTAATTAGGCTTAAACTTCCTTCTAGGTTTGTTACTAATGGTCCAGTCTACTTCAAGACAAGATCACGTTCTCAGATTGAACAAGGTTTGACTTTCTTCTTATAAGCTCCAGCAATCAGTTTTTGGTATAATTGCATGTGATAAAGGGCCTTGAGCCACTTTTCAACAACCAAAACCAGTTGTTCATATCTAGTACTTGCCCATTCATCTTCTAGCACCTTTACCTCTAAGACAACCCTTAGTGAAGGAGGTTAATTTCAACCGGTAGGACTGCTTCCATCCCATACACTAGTGAGTAAGGTGTAGCATTTGTAGAGATTTTTATAGTAGTTTTATAACTAATAGTGCAAATGGTAACATTTCTACCATTTCTCTCTAGGTGACTATCATTTTATGCTAAATTTTCGTAACTTTTATATTAGCTACTTCTATTGCACTTTTGGCTTCAGGTCTATAAGGAGAAGATTAGTGGTGCTTAACTATGTACTTTTGCAAAAGCTAATTAGTCTCACCTTTGAATTGCACTCCATTATCTAACATAACCTATTATAGCAACCCATACCTAGAGATGATGTTCCTTTTAATAAATTTGGCCATATGTATTGCCTTTAATTTATTAAAACATTTAGCTTTTAGCCACTTTCAAAAGAAGTCAATTGCTACCATTATGCACTTGTGACCACATGTTATGGATAGCCTTATTTATCAAATTGTATCAATTCCACATACAGAAAATGGCTATGGACAAGACAAACTAGTTAGTTCAATTGGTGGTAGATGACTAGAATGGCATAAATTTTGCACTTATGGCATTTCTAAATGAAGCCACAACAATCTTTTTTGATTGTTTGATAGTAATGTCCTAGTCTTATCATCTTTTTTTCCATGTTTCTCCCATTCATATATGGCCCACACAAACTTTTGTACACTTTGGCTAGTATCTTCTAACCTTTTATTTCATCAACACAACTATGTTTTACACTATGAAAGTGCCTATTGTATAATATCCCTTAGATAGTAATGAACTAAGTAGATAACTTTGGCAGGACCTTCTTATCTTTTTTACTTACATGTTTTGGGTATTTTCTTATGTCTAAATATGTTTGGATGTCATGATACTAGGACAAATCATTATTGGTTACTTCCAATGTAGTGCTCACCATGCTAAAGAATGTTGGGAACCTTAACATAGTGAAGTACATAGGTCTTGGCAAGTCATTCTTAGTGAGATTAGATACTAACATTAAGGTGGCTAAAGCAATTATTATGTGGTTTTGTTCCCTAGGATATGATGAAAGGTGCATCTATCGAATGCCTCAGACAAGTGTATGAGAATTCTAACATATATGCTTAAATTTTCATCCTTAACCTCCTAATTTCCTTTTATTTGTTGTACCACAAACATTAAGTCTCCATATACATCGATTATCTTTGCCCCAATTTGAAAAAAAGGTTTAATGGCAATAGATGCATGCTTCATATTGTAAATGCCTCACTTTTTTGCCAATGATGATCACTAAAGATAGGCTCTCAAGCAATGGGTCAAAGCCCTCAGGGAGCCAGTCTGCATGGACTTATTTTATATAGGGTCTGCATAGTCATATTCCACCGAGGTCTATACTAGCTTAATTAACTCATCAAAGCTTAAAGACCTATGGTCCACCCAGACAAATCCAAGTTCACATTCATAAAAACTAACTCAAACCTAGCCCAAGATCTAGCCCAAAGCCCATAGATTAGTGGGAAAGCATACCACCTAGGATTATATAGACTAAGATGTAGTAGTCCACACAGACTTAGTGACATAAAATTTTCTAGAAGGGGGATCTTTCTATTTGGACTATAATTCCTAATACTATTAGGACTCGACTTCTTTTGGACATAAGACTCTTAAACTTAAGCTTATAAATACCATCTTTGGCTATAAAGAAGGGGGGTTGAGAGGCTAGGAGGCAAATACATAACATCTAAAAACCAGTCCTATTAGCGACACCTAAAACAATTCCTTTTATACCTCTAAACTTTTGTGCTATTTCTTGAAAACTTCATTCACAAGTAATATTTAAGGTCTTTTTTATATATAATTGATATGATCTCTAAGGATTGATCCTAAGTGAGGTTATTCTATGTAATCCCCACTTTGATCATAGGAGTAGGTCATGGTTTTAAGTTGTTCCATATTGCACAATTAACTCCCATTACATCATATTCAGTATGTTATCTCTATCCTAATTGAATTGACTTATTTGCAAGCATGTTAACATCCATATAGACTTACTTTCTTGATATGTGTATGATATATAGTCAACACGAACTTATGTTCAATAGTAGTGTCTTATTTATTTTATGTTTCACACTATAATATGTTTTGTTTATTATATTGACATAATTCTATGATGTTAACATGTTGTAAAATTATCTCATTCTCTAAAATATCGGTTGTCGAGATATCAAAATTATTGTACAATATGTAAGGACTCCCTTTTACAAGAAACATATTCTGCACGGACATTTACTTTTAATTTCTATTTCACAAGTATTTGTATTTCTTATCATCTATATGAATCCATTACCTGGTATTATTAAACTTTTTCCTTTCCATTGTATGCAAGTAATCTTTCTCTATAGAGTAGAGGTTTGGATGGATATGATATCCCTCATAGGCAATAGTCCTCATAGACTCTAGCCAAAGCTACATAAAGTTAACATGGACTTATTGAAGTATAAATAAGACCATTTAAGAGCTTCACTTTATTTCTTTTGGTTTTGTACTTATTGTGTCTTTTAATTTATTTTGGGTTGTAATAATTAGTTAAACAACATGTTTGACATGCCAATTGCCTAACTTTCACATTAAATGGTTTTCTACATAATTAATTGGTGTTTTCATAATAAAATGGATTTGAGTTTTCCAAATCCAAAGAAATATTAAAAATGCATTTTTAAAAGACCAATCTACTAGAGATAGGAGTTGGACAATTGCCTCAAATTCCTTTAGAATTATAGGTAATTATCAAGTCACACGACTACTAATCAATGACTCGATTTGTGGATGTATAAATGTATCAATATGTTCACTATATGCTTTAAATACTACAATTTATTATTATACTTACAAAGGTGATATGGATGCTTAAATATAATGCATGCTTGCGTGATACGGACTGATAAATGTTGCAACATAAAAAAAATTGAAGGCATATTATTAGGGCATAAATAAGATTTAAATTCTAAACTTTTCTCATATAGTAGATCAGAGGTCCTGGTGTAGAGGCTAGGTGGTGACTTAAATAACCACTCTCGTCCTCAGTAAAGTACATAATCTTTACACATATTCAGTAATGTTGCTATTCTCTTGGAATTCAAATTTCCTAT
>CANXYI010746944.1:0-13561 GCA_948208565.1 Hura crepitans | reverse complement strand
CACCTATTAGTTGTTAGCATTATGGGAAAATACATAGAGGTGTATACTAGGGAACAATTTAAGGAGCATGTTATAAATATGGTTTAAGGTGGCAAATAAATGTAAGCCTACACACAAATATCAAGAGAAACTTTTCAATTTTATGGTTCATCTCTAGTACCAACTAGGGGATAGAGAGGTGATAGGAGCAATAAAGGTGGTGGTAGTTAGGAAGCCAAATTAGTGATAGCTAAAAAAAGAGAGGCAAAAGCTCCAAGCCATCAGTATGCTATTAGAGCTTGAGAAAAAGCTGATTCTCTAGATGTGATAGTAGGTAGATTCTATCTTTTTGAATTACATATTTTAGATTTATTTGATCATAGATAAACACATTCCTATATTTACACTGCTTTGGCATGGGATAGGGGCTTACAATTAGAACTAGTTGACCTAGAAATTATGGTTAGTAACCCTATAAGACAACATATAGTTGTTAATAATATATATAGAAATTGTCCTTTGACTATTCAAGAATATGAATTTTCTACAAAGGTTAATAAGTCACCATTCACTGGGTTTAATATCATCTTAGGGATTGATTTGTTATCTAAGCAACAAGCACTAATGGATTGTAAACAAAAAAGAATTATAGTTAAAATAATAAATGGGGCTAAAATCACAATGGTGGGTGAAAGAACAAATTTCTTATCTAATGCCATCTTAAAAGTCATAGCTAGACAATTGATATGAAAGGGTTGTTAAGCATATCTAGCTCATTTAGTGGACAACAAGAAGATTGAACTAAATAATAGTAAGATACCAATAGTGTTAGAATTTTTTGATGTGTTTTTAAAAGAGTTACAAGGTTTACCTCTGGAGCAGTAATTGGAATTTGAGATTTAGGTTTATCCTAGTACAATACCTATACATATATCCCTAAATAGAATAGTGCCTACTGAATTAAAAGAATTAAAGGTGGAATTATAAGAGCTGCTTGATAAAATGCTTTTGTAGATTGAGTGTTTCAACTTGGGAGCATTAGTAATATTTATGAAAATAAAAGATGGCACCCTACGATTTTGTGTATACTATAGAGAGCCAATAAGGTGATCATTAAGAATAAATACATGTTGCCTAAAATTAATCATCTCTTCAATCAACTTTGAGCTAGTGTGCTCTCAAATTTTGATTTATGGTCGAGATATCATCAACTGAGGAATAAAGAGTTGAATATTCTAAAAATAGCCTTCTGATTTCAATATGGACACTATGAGTTCCTAGTAATGTTATTTTGACTCACTGATGCTCCAGTAACATTTATGGGCTTTGAGAACTAGATTTTTAGACCATACTAAGATTAGTTTTTGGTCGTCTTTATTAACCACATCTTAATGTACTTTAAAAACATGGAAGAACATGAGCAGCACCTGAGGTTAGTTTTATAAACTTTGAGAGATAAGTGGCTTTATGCCAAGCTAAACAAATGTGAATTTTGGCTTATTGAGGTATTTTTTTTAGACATATTGCTTCAACGGATGTCATAATGGTAAATCCTAGTAAGGTGAAAGCTATTTTAAAGTAAAAATCACTAAGAAATGTAATAGAGATCTAAGGTTTCCTGGTATTTGCTAGGTATTACAGATGATTTGTCAATGGATTTTTAATGATTGCTGCTCCTATAACTCATCTACTCTATAATAACTTTAAGTTCATATTGAATGATAAATGTTAAGAAAGTTTTGACAAATTCAAAAGTTAATAGAAGCTCCATTCCTCACACAACTAGAGTCAGGAAAGGACTGTGTCATTTATAGTGATTCTTTTTGTAATCGACGTAGATGTGTATTATTACAAGATAATAAAGTTATAGTGTATGCATCCAGGTAGTTGAAACAACATAAGAGAAATTATCCAACATATGATTTAGGTTTGGCAGCCATTATTTTTGCTCTAAAATATGGAGATGTTATCTTGATAGGGACAGATGTTATGTATGCACTTAGCACAAAAATTTGGAACATCTCCACACAAAAAAAGAGTTAAACCTAAGATAATGGAAATGGATGGAATTAATGAAGGATTATGATTGCCTTATTGATATTGCCTTATTGATTACCATATAGGAAAAGCCAATATGGTAGTTAATGTAGTAAGTCAAAAGTTCATATCAATTATGAAAGCAATAAATGTAAGCTGAGGTATATAAAAGATAAGGCACTTTTGGCCGAATTGTGGATAAAATCAAGCATAGTGCTAAAGTTGAAAGATGCATAAAAGGCAGATAACTAGCTTCTGATTATAATGTTTTTGATCTAAGAGGACAAGCTTACTGAGTATGAAATCAAACTAGATTAATGTTAGTACTACCATGATCAATTGTGCATACTAAATGTAGATTAGATCAAAAAGTAAATATTATAAGAGGCCCATAATGCACCATATGCAATACGTATTAGGAGTACAAAAATGTACCATGATCTAAAAACTTATTATTAATGGCCTAACATGAAAAGAGACATAGCAGACTATATGACAAAATGTCTGACCTACCCGTAAGTGAAAGCTGAATAGCAAATACTTTTAGATTGCTTAAACCTATTGCAATACCAAAATTAAAGTGGGAGAGAGTCACAATGGATTTCATATTACTACAATCTTAGAAGTAAATGTAATGCAATATGGGTAATTGAAAACCAACTAGTAAAGATTACACATTTTATACTAGTCATAATAAACTATACCTTAGAGAAATTGGCTCAACTGTATATAGATGAAATTATAGAGTTACATGGAGTGCCAACTTCCATCTTATTTGATTGAGACACTAAATTCACATCATAATTGTGGAAGAAACTATATGGTGCCTTAGATATTCGTTTAACCTTCAATATAAATAGATAGTCAATAAGAATAAGTCATTCAGGTAAATATAATGTTAAATAATTTAAGACAACCATAAGATTTGTTGCTTACCTTAAAAAGTCATATATATAGGTGTTTACAGATATTTTAAGTTGAGCCATTAAATTATAAGGAAGTTAGGATCAATATCTCTCATTAATAGTGTTTGTAAACAACAATAGCATGGCACCCTATGAGGCATTGTATGAAAGGAAAGGTAGGACTCCCCTTTGTTGTAGTGAATATAGTGAAAACAATACTAGAAAATTACTAAACTTGCTCTGAAACAACTTAATGTGACACTGCCTACTCGATTCGATTGCTAGACCTAAATAAGAGATGGCACACCACCAAATCTAGCTCATTCAATAATCTCTATCCATTATTATCTTGATTATTAATTCTTATATTTATAAACCAATTAAAATAGTATCATTTGATTTTTATCTCTATTAACCAAATTAAAACATTATTCAAGTCTTTAGGCTTTTTGTGGTAAAAATTCAATAGCATAATAGTTGACAGTGACATTAACAAAATCATAACCTGTACAAAATAAACTTCTATATATGCATAGAAAACATTTCCCAAATCTGAGTCCTTCTAATCTTCTAAATACAATCAACTATATCATATATCATCAAATATTAGCTCAATCTAGATCATTTAACACTCATGTTATCATTACACATATACATTTTCATATTTTATACATATAAGCTCATTAGGTTTAGAAAACTTGATCAAACAAAGTTGGGACCCAATTCAACTACTTACATATGAGTGCCATATAAACTATTATATTTTACAATATAGGATACAAAAAACTATACCAAATGAGGAACTTGATCCACTATAACTGCAATGTTAAGGCTAACAAGCAATTAAATGTCTCCTACTTATACATCAAAACTTGATGCACTAACCATATTGCTTAGTGTAGTCAATGAAATATGCTTAAATTGCATGCACATATGCACAAATGCATTCATAATATTAATCGCACTTGAGTTTAGCTTCCACGCAAATTAATAAGTACATGTAAATAATTGACTTTATTACACACATGTATATTCATATTTTATGTCATACAATCATTGTGATGCATTAGACTTTCTCTATTTCATTGCTCAAACTTGTCACTTACATACTAATTTGAAAATACATGCAAAATAACAACATTTTTTCACACATAAATACAATTATTCCTTATCTCCTTAAGTCTTTAAAATTATATTAATCTCTTTACACTTTATGATTAAACATTAACCTAGTTATTAAAATTATTTAATTACCTACCATAATTATGTGTATATGTTCACTGGAGTTCTAACTATTTTCTACAATTTTAAACTAAACATAATTATAGTCTAATGCCTTACAAACATTCCTATTTATGCACAATTATAGCTATCTTGCTTTGCACATACACTTCTCATATTACTTACTGATACATAGTCTCATATTGGATTCAAGAAATCATTTTTATCTACATTGTAGGTTCATGTATATATTGACAAAACTTATGATTCAACCATTATATCAACATACATAATCACTTCTACTTATGACATTTATTTTCATTCATTCATGCCTTTTTCCTTCACATAAATTCTCATTAATTTAATTTGGCTTTAAGCTTTTTAACACCATAATTCTCATTCACTTATTTTACCAATTTGTTTTACATTTCAAATAAACATCTCATTCTTTATATTGATCACCTAGTTTTTACTTTTTTATCCATATTACATTTGCATGTATTCATGCCTTACCTCATCAAATACACTACTTAATATCTATATACATCATTAAACAACCATTACTAAAATCATAAATTCTTTCCTTTTTAATTTATTCCTCATACTCACTTTCACTATTTAATTTAAGTAATATACATATGCACACATCTACTAACACATTTCAATAAACATGCTTTCACAAAGTTATCATGTTCTTCTTATCCATTTTGCCATCTATATCATTCTCAATTACTCTACTAACAATAACACATCTCATTTATCCCATTACATGAACTTATAGACATTGATTTCATTTATCAAGGCATCATTATATTCTTTAATTACCAATTTCATATACCTATTTAGGGTTATTTTCCTTTATTTTATTAACTACAGCCTATCATTTTGCCTTCACTCACCTAAACACTCGTATTAATACACCTAGCACTATTTTGGCCATGTTAGGTTTATCTTTCTACCAATAAATTCTTAACTGAATTCTTATTCTAAACATGTAATAACCATCCAAATAAAATTAATATACCATTATTTCTAATTAATACATGCACATACACATTAATCATATAATTCAAGCATAATTTCGCACACTTTAAGTAATGAATTTTGTATACACATAGTATACTTTATTGAATACACTTACACAAATTCCTACTAGCCCTCAAATATCCTTTCCACACCACCTCTTTGCCTTTTCCTTAAGCTCCCTTTAAATTCTGCACAAACATGCACCATTTTTAACTTAGAAAATTTAAAATAAATTCTATAGACTTCAAAGAAGAAATTGATAATAAGAATATATAATTGGCATTGAATTACACCTTACAAAATTCCAAAACCTTGGATTTGGACACTTACCAATTAAAGTGACATTATTCACTCAAGTAGCCAAACCCCCTAATTAGTCGTATTTTGTTGCTTTTCTCTCTATAATAGCAATCTAAGAGTGATACAGGTTAATTTTGCATCAAAAGTTGGCCTTTTTATGTGTAAGTTTGAGGAAGAGAGAAGAAAAATTAAAGGAGAGAGGCTATGGTTATGGCATCGACCACTATGGGAGGACGATGATGGAATTGGTCTTTTAATTCAAGTGAAATTGCTTTTTACCTAAATTAGTTTAATGGTTGGATGGATACAACTTGTTTGATCTAAGGGTCCATATTAATTCTAACCTTATTTCTCCCTTAAAAATTATTTCCATTATTTTTTTTGCATGAAATTTACTCTCATTTTTACCATTAATTAAAAAAATCCATAATTTATACAACTCGAGAAAATCATAATTAAAAGCTAATTTTATTTCTATTAAATTACTTCTTGATATCAAAAAATTCCAATTTCTTTACCATTATCTTATTTAGAATTTCTAATTATTAAGTCCTTTTATTCCCTAATTTTTCTAAGCACAAACCAAGTATTTTTACCATGCAGCTTACTCTATGTCATTATTCTTGTGACACCACTGTAGAAACTTTAATTGCATTTTTAACCAATCAAATGACTTTTATTTTACTTAACTTCATCGAATATTATTTTATAATATTCACTTTCATTGTATTCAATATGTAGACTTGAGTCTTAGAAAGCACTATTCATTGGGACAATCTCTTAAACCTATTTTTTTTAGACTTTCATATTCTGCTTCTAATATATTTTTGTTTTACATTCTTCTAGATATGTTTTTATTATTTTTGGACCATAAATCACACTTCCCAATTTTGCCATTGTCAATTAAGTAATTACCATTTTTCCTTTTATCACTTTTCACTCTGATGTTCACACCAACTAACTCTATTTAATCCATAAATCCATTTCATTCGCCACTTTTTCTACTAATTCCAATTTTATTATTGCAAAAAAAATGGATCAAAGATTAAGGTGTTACAATTTCCACACTTTAATAGGTTCATTCATTTATGACTCAATTAACATCAAGCTCTATACTCATTTAAGTCATCATACCAACTAGCTTACAAGGGAAATTTTGATATATAAATATCTTCTCCACCATATAATTTAGTTTATGCTCAATTTAAGACTTTACATGGTTTGCCTAATACATGAATTCATACAAATTTACTTTCTTAGGTTTCTATTTCCTATATGTGCATAACATAAGATATAGTGTAATTCAATTGATCATCATTCAAGAAATAAGACTTGTGTGTCCAAAATTCAAAGTTTACATGTACATTATCTGCTCTATAGGCTTGTATCACATTAAATTAAGCACTTCCAAGCATTCTTTCATCAATTTGCAGTGTTATAAACTCATTTCAATGCCTATCATACTCCTTTAGGCCTCTAACATACAAAAATAAATTGTGGAAGGCTCTAACACTATGATTGTACAATTCAAAACTCAATTTAATGTGTACCATTAAGAGTAAAAGTACATATCACATAAAATAAGCATGAAAGTCCTAACTTCACTTAAGAACTCTAAAATTCTAAAAAAGCCTTTCTTTCTCTCTCTAGGATGTTTTGACTAAACTACAAGGTAGTGACTCTCTCATTAAACTCTTTTTTTCACATACATAAATCACTCTAGAACTTTAGATAATGGAAATTACATTTAACAATCCCATAACTAGCAAAATAAAATGAGTATAATAAAGAAGAGCATTTTAAAGAGAAAAACTTAACATGGCCGAATATAAGGATGGAAAAATTCTGTCAATTTCCTCTTGATATCCTGTTCAAATCCTAAATAATCCCTTTTGCACATGTTAATTGAATAATTAGAATGCTTATTGATATCTTTAATGGAAGAAACTTTAAAATAATGAAAGGAAGAGGGAGTAAATGCTAACATGTTTGACGAAAAGAGGGAGAACACAATGCTTTTCTCTTTCTTCCTTCAAATACACTCCTATTTATAGCAAAATAGAGAAGTTGCCTTTTGGCCCCATAACTCTTCCTCTTACCATTTTTAAATCCTTTTAAACCCCTTTGTTTTTCCTTTGAAACTTCATTTTTTAAATCTTATCATTTATGAAAAATTATTTTCTCATTCTAAATTCCATAAAATATTTTATGAGCATTAATATTCCAAATACTAAATAATATAGTATTTAATATTATTTACTTTGGAAAATTTAATAATCATGAATTTAATATAATTTGAGTAGTTACAATTCCTCTTGATAAAAAAAATTTAGTCCCTGAAATTACCTGATGTAAACAATCCATGATATTGCATTCTCATACTTTCTCCACTTTCTTAAGTAGCTTTTTCCAACCAATGTTTTATCCATTGAACATTAACTGAGGGTATTTTCTTCTTTCTCAATTCATTTACTTTAAAATATAAAATCCTTATTGGTTCTTCACCATAGCTTATATTAGACAGTACTTTTATGTTTTCCAACTTAATAACGTGAGAAAGATTGAATCAATACCTTCAAAGCATGGACACATGAAAAACATTACGAATCTTTGATACTTCTAATGGTAGAGCTAGTAAGCAGGTTACAATTCCTATACATTCCATAATCTCATAAGGCCCTTATAAACTTAGGACTTAACTTTCCATTCTTCTAAAATCTCAAAATTTTCCTCTAAAGTGATAACTTTTTTTTTTTAAAAGAAAAAAACCTTGTCTCTATTTATTCTTAATATCTCTTCTCTTTTGGTCTACATCATATTTTTGTTTAGCACTTGTAACCTTGAACCTTTCAGCTATCAATCTTATTTTCTCTTCAATTTCTTTGATCACTCTAAGTTTAATTATCTTTCCTTCACCTACTTCGGTCTAGCACAAAGGAGTTCTACTTTTCCTTCCACATAGGGCTTCATAAGGAGCCATCTAAATGCTAGACTATTAACTATTGTTATATGCAAATTCCACAAATGGAAGATGATTATCCTAACTTCCTTCAAATTGCATGGTACGACTTCTTAACATATCTTTAAGGATTTACCATAAGTTACACTAAACACATATTAAATTCTATCTTATATCAAAACATAAGTAAACTTTATAATCTTACCACAATCACTCTTTTTGATGGTGGAAAGCTATGCTAAATTTCAAATTGGTGGCCAAAGATCTTTATAGACCATCATAGAATAAGGAAGTGAATCTAAGATCTCTATTAAAAATAATTAATGTTGACACTCTATGCAATCAAATTATCTCATTAATGTACAATTGTGCTAACTTATCCAGTGAATAGTCTTATCTTATGGGAAGCAAATGAGCTAATTTAGTAAGTCAATCCATAATTACACATATATCATTATGCTTCTTCATAGTAAGAGGAAGACTTACTACAAAGTTTATAGTAATTCATTCCCATTTCTACTCAGGTATACTAACAACTCTAAATGTCCTAAAAGAACTTGTTTTACTTTTACTTATTGATATACCAAACAACATACCATGATATCTGCTATTTCTTTCTTCATGCCAAGCAACCAATACAATGATCTCGAATCCTTATACATCTTAGTGCTTCCTGGACGAACACTATAAGCTGTTGTATATGCCTCTATTAAGATACATTTTTTAGTTTTATTACATCATGTATCTATAATCATGAAGTACAAACTTATCTATTCCATGAGAGAAAGTTTACTTTTTTTACTCTTGTATCTCTTTCATCAACCTTTTATTCCTTCATCTTGCTTTTCTGCCTCTTAAACGTGTCGTAAAAGATTAAGCCTCAACTAAAATAGCTCTATTATGTCCAATGCTCATTCAAGCAATCAAAACTCTTAAAGCTACATAAAGAAGAGATAAATTAAACATCTTTTATAGAAAAATCATGTAAAATCAATAATTTTTCCTTTCATCTTAAATCTACCATATATTTCCTATTAAGAGCATCTATTACAACATTAGCTTTTCCTAGATGATATCTTGTTAACTAATCATACTCTTTAATGAGTTCCATGCATCTCTTATGCCTTAACTTCAACTCCTTCTAAGTAGGCAAGTACTTTAAACTTTTGTGATCTGTATAGATATAACATTTCTCTCCATATAGACAATGCCTCAATATCTTAAGTGAAAAAATAGTGGCTACTTATTTTAAATCATAGGGAGTGCAATTATGATCATAAGGCTTAAGTTGCTTTGATGTATAAGTAATCACCTTGCCCTCTTATATAAGAATAAAATCTAATGCCTTATGAAAGGCATCACTATAGATCAAAAAGTCCTTGGCAAATGAAGATTGAGTAAAAATCGATGCTTTTGTCAACATCTTCTTAAATTTTTGAAAACTATTTTGATATTCAACATCTTACACAAACATAACATTTTTGTGTATAATCCATGTGAGAGGAGATGTTATTATAGAAAATCCCTTTGCAAATCTTCTAATACCTATCAAGACTATGGAAACTATAAAACTCTGTGAAATTTTGAAGAGGTTGCAAATTGAGAATTGTCTTGTTATTACTTGGATCTACTCTCACTTAATTAGATAAAAAAATATATCCAAAAAAAGAAACTTGCTTTAGTTAAAACTTATAATTGCTAAGTTTGGCATAAAGTTGATAATTTTTCACGATTTATAACACTAATCTTAGATGTTAAACATGTTCCTTTTTAGTTTTGGTGTAAATGAAGATATTATTAAAGAAAATAATGGCAACTAATCTAAATAAGATCTAAAAATATAGTTTATAATATCCATAAAAGCAACCGATTCATTCAAGATTTTGAATGGCATGATAAGGAATTTATAAGCAATGAATTCATTCTTGATTTCAAAAGGCATGATAAGGAATTAATAATATTATTTTTTCTCCATCATACATAGTTAAAAAATTAAAAGTTGAAAGAAACTAGCAATGATAATAGACCTAGATAATTTAAAATTCATCTTAAATATTTAAATCTAGTAGCGTTTCATGATTTACCTTAAAGAATGATAGTAGATTCCTTCTATGAGCTCTTCTCATTAAGTAGTTGCAAAACACTGTGATTCACTTCTAGGAACATCTTTAAGGTAATCCACACTAGAATTTTTTAGAAGAGAGCAACTTGTAATTCTAGGTGATAGTAGGAATTACAAGTGGATGAAGGAAGATGAACAAAATCATGTGTTTTCAATTATTCTATGTAGTAATTCAGTTACAAAATGTATCTCTATAGTTGTTATAGCAATAAGGGTTATTTATGATTTAATAAACAATTTTTAGGTTAGATTTTAACACTTAAAATCTATCCGAAGTTGGACCACAATGGGCCCACCAATTGTGCCCGTTTCTATCCTATACATGCATAAGCCTTTTAATTGGCTTACATGTAAACTACTTTAGCCCCAATTTCATTAATATTATGTGGCACTCCTAGGGCAATTTTTGGATTAATAATTAATCTATTTTAAGGTCCTTTAAACTTTTTAAAAGCAAAAGAAATTTGGATGTAAAAGCAATTAAAATTTGGACTCAACAAGGCTAAAATCCAAAAACTGTGATGTTCCAAAAACCCTAATTTTCTAGACTTTTCATTTACAAGTGGGCCCCAAGCCTATTTGCTTATTTTTTCTTATTAATTCATCTTTCAATGATATCTCAGAATATTAAAATGTTCAATCTCCTTTAATATTTCTTAAACTCCTTTTATGTGTGACCATATGGGTTTTAAGAATAGTTTGGTAGTACACAGTAAATTAAAGTCTTAGTCTAATTGGGACTCTAAAGATCTAATATTATTAAATCAATATCAATTCACTAATTGACATATCACTTATATACAAGTCAAGAGAGGCATCTAGCCACGCATCATGACTACCCAAGTGGAGGAAAGTTAAATGGTTTTACTTAACCCTTATATATATATAGTTACGATGTAATAAACACCTTTCACCATCTCTTACCTCATCAAGTTTTGAGTATAGACTTATGTTAACTCATAGCTTAGCTAAGTATGTTTAATTAAGTGCTAGACATATCATTCTAATAATTTCAAATGTATTCCCAAATGCCATCAGTGAATCCCATTCACATATGGCATTTTGCTCTAGCTAGAGATTCTTGAATATGGGTTACTCATAGAACTATGAGTTAAACTCTGCAATATAATATGGAGTGGTGAATCTTTTGTTGATTACTACCTTATCTTCAAATATGTCATGCCATACCTAAGCATCTCACTATGTACACTTATTAATCATAGTAAAAGCTTTGCAGTCAATGTATGTCACTCCATATTTAAGATAGTTAATTACCTCAAGTATAAGGATACTTACACCATTAATGTAATGAGATACTTTCACTAACATATATTACATATCCATGTAAAAGATCTTATAGTGGGTTTTCGATGTACTTACTTACCAAGTATAAATCCATATGTTAACTTTAAGCAACTCTATGCTAATAGCTTATGAGAACAACTACTTGATTCAACTCAGAGGTATATCATATGTTAATTTAGCTGCATTAATAGTGTCCTATCTTGTTAATTCTATGATTAGTGATATTTTGAAATATCACATTTACATGCAATATGAATCTCACATCATGAATGCTTCATGATTTCCTTTACAATGTGATTTTATACTAGGGACATTATAACATGGTTTAAGACATTGCAAACAAATATAAGTAATATATAAAAGCACCATTATATAAAAGTGAAATGCCTTTATAATATAAATACATAAGGTTTTGATATATGAATATAACCCTATTACATAAGCTCTAAGGCATACTTCTAACAGTATCCCACATGTACTAGAGCCAATCACCTATGTAAATAATACCCATTGCATTTACATGTTGATCAAATGTTCCTTTTGACAGTGCCTTTGTGAGAGCATCAGATATGTTCTTATTTGTGTAAACCCTTTCAATTTTCACATCCTATCTATCGACTACCTCTCTAATAAGATTGTAGCACTAAAGAACATGTTTGGATCATTGATAAGACTGTGGTTAAGGAGCTTGTGCAATAACCCTATTGTTATCACAATACAGTGGTTTTGGATTAATAATGCTTGCAATAACTCCAAGTTCTGTAATGAACTTCTTAATCTAAATGGCTTTATTTACTGCTTTAAAAGTTGCTATATATTTAGCTTCAGTGGTAAAATCCCCAATTGTATCCTATCTAGAAATCTTCCAAATAATTAGTCATCTATACATATTACATATGTATTTGGATTGAGATTTATAGTCAACTTTATTAAATGGGAAGTTGGCATTAGTATAACCACTAACCTATAATTCTCCTTCTCTGTAAATCGAGAATAGATCCTTAGTCCTGCTCATATACCTAAGGATATTCTTGACAGCCACCTAATGTTCCTCTCTATAATTGGATTAGAATCCACTCATAACACTTAGAGCAAATGCTACATTAGGTTTCATACATAAAATTGCATACAACATAGATCTTATAGTTTAAGCATATGGGATCCAACTCATACACTCTTTCTTCTCTAGAGTCTTTGGAGACATAGATTTAGAAAGGTGTTTTCCATGTAACATAGGAATATAACTGTTCTTAGGGAGATCTATGGAAAACCTCTTTTGTATCTTGTCTATGTATGTAGATTGTAATAGACTAAGCAACCTTCTAGATTTATCTCTATAGATCCTAATCCCTAAGATCTAAGTTGCTTCTATAAGGTCTTTCATAAAGAATTATTTACTCAAGTAAATCTTCACTGACTGGATGATAAAGGCATTGTTTCCTACTAGTAGTATGTCATTTACATACAACACAAGAAAATTGATTGCATTCCTACTAACCTTTTTATAAACACATGGTTAATCTATATTCTATATGAAACCAAAATCTTTGATTGTGTAATCAAATTCTATGTTCCAACTCCTAGATGCATGCTTTAATCCATAGATGGATCTTTGAAGGTTATAGACTTGATTGCCATTTTTAGATGCAAAACATTCAAGTTGTGTCATGTACACTTCCTCTGATAATTTTTTGTTAAGGAAAGCCA
>CANXYI010746931.1:0-10594 GCA_948208565.1 Hura crepitans | reverse complement strand
CTATTCTTGGGCATACATCCTAATTATCATGCATATTATGCAATATACATACATATACATGCATGTAAAACATACACATCCTATCAACATACTTATTCCCATACATTGTAACTCATTATCAGTGCATCATGCATAATCATGATCTTATTATTTTTCATTAACATTAAAACCATGTTTTCATATAACTTGCATCCCATAAGTGATCATAACATCATTTAATCACACAACTTACATACACATTTTATATGTTAAACACATGCTTTCCAAACTCTAAATCATAGGAACATATGCTATAAGGGATACATATACTTGAATATCATCAAAATACTCTTTAGAGCATCATAAATCTTTTCTAATATTTTCCCCTTGCTTCTTCTTTATCTCCTCTTAGACATAACCTCAATACATAATCAAAAATTCATAATAATTAAAATATTCCTTAATTCTTAAAATCAACCTTATATAACTCTTATTGGCACCCTAAAGACACCTCAAAAATTATAAAAGTGCCTAAAATAGTTACTCATGAAATATTTAATTACTATTCATCCATAACCTCTAAAAATTCACTATAAATGTAACCATAATGATATTCTAAAATTGAATAGATAAATCTCTTATTAGCATCTCATTATATCTTAGAAAATATCAAAGCTTAAAAATAAACCCTTTTTCCCATACATGGTCACTATTTATCTATAATGCTAAAAATTTCATAATAATTCTAACATGTATCAAAATTAAAATGCAACTGAATATATGCTATTTTGGAACCTTAAATTAGTGCAAAAAAATTAAAACTAAAAAATAAACACATACCCAAATTTATGTTACTATTCACTTATACATAACCCATCCGAAATTCTCCCTATTTTTTTCAATTTGGCCCTTAAGTCTATTGTTTAGACTATGTAAAAAAGAGTTGATTTAGAGTTAGGTTCAGTAGAAATTTGGAGAAGAAAAGTTTGAAAGCCCTAAAAATGGCTTCTTTGCCACTAACGTGAAAAATAGAGAAAAAGAAAAAAGAATGGTAGCTAGAAATTTGGCACCCCTTACTAGATTCTTATAGAAACCTGATAGACAATGCACATCCCACTAAGTCACCAATCCTAAAATTGCTATAGACCCACATTCTTTTAACACTTAAAGATTTTTCATTATCTAGATAGATATAGCCTAGATCCTCTATTTATCACTTAGACACCATTGTTCAAGATTTATATAAACTAAAAATTCATCTTCCCATCCATTATAGATTTTACAAGAAGTTGGGTAGCACAACGGCTACTCTAGTGACATTTTAAAAATTTTGACTTGTAAAAAAATAGACTTTTAATAACCTCAATTAAATATCCATCACCTTCTAAACCCTTCTAGTCCTTAATCATCATTAACTAATCAATCACAATCAGTCAATTAACACTTAGGCCTCATGCTTACAAATATCAAAATTAGATAGAAATTAAACCATTCAAGTCCACTAGCCTATTTATAAACATCACATGGTTAACTTAATATTACAAGCACTAGCAACTCTTAAGCTTGTTGAACCCATAACCTACAGTATTTACATGAGTACCTACTAAAACCATTTAAGATACAATATAAGATACCTTTCAATGCCTCTACTGCTACACTATACAAAGCTTGAGGCAGGACTGCTACTTGTCATTACCTAAACACCAAAACACTAGTATACTGAGTATGAAACTCAGTGGTGAATTTGAAAGAATAAAAATATGTCACCATAGGTACACAGATGATCCGACATGCTATAGATGTATGAATGTAACATATATAATTCATGTAGCAAAATAATATTATTTTATAAAACATGTTACAAAATAATATAATTTTATTACCTAGTTTAACCTTTTATTTTATTATATTTAAGCCATTCTAGTCTGTCAATAATTATGTATCATTATTATCTATCATCAAGTGTAATATTTAATTTATTAAGTAGGCCCAACTAGGTAGATTACACTTTAAAGCACTAGATTAAGAGGAAAATCAAATTGTGCAGTGGCCTTACAATTTAGACCTTAGGCTCCGCACCAGCCCGAGTGCAGTGGGCCACCTTATGGAACTTGATCACTGCACTAGCTTGGTCTATTAGTAGAGGCTTAGATATCCCTAGTACTAGATAAATAAATATATCAATATCTCATCATGGCATATCATCAATAACATAGTGCAATAGCCTATCTTATGCCTGACTGTTGCACTACCTTAGTTTAATAAATAGGCAATAATATTAATAACGTAGTGTAGTAGCCGATCTAGTGGACCCTAACCACTGCACTAGCCTGGTCAGGTAAATAGACAAATATAATCATCAAATCATTATGCAGTGGCCCATCCTATAGACCCTAACTGCTGCACTGGCTTGGTATGATAAATAGAAAAATATCTAGCATCTGTTAATCCCTAGTTCACTGGTTAACCCATCTAGTGGGTGTCTAACTAATGGGCTAACAATATCTTATTTAAGTTTATTTTATTATTAATCATCATTTTAAAATATTTATAGTCCATTGATAGATAGTTATTAATTTATTTTTACAGTCTAATTTTAGCTGAATAGTTATAGGTCAATTTTACTATCGAATAGTTATAGGTCCAATTTTTAAAAGAGCAATTTAAGTCCATTACATAGGCATTCACAAGTCAACTTTAGGCTTAGTTCGATATCATAATTTAGGCCCCATTATATGTCCATTATAGGTCTCAAATAAGTGACATTCATATACACACAATTTATAGGACAATTACAAGTCAATTTCCACAACAATTCAAGTCACATTGACATGCCATTCTAGGCCACCATTTCTCTCAATCCATTTAATCCAATAAGTTTACCATAATGGCTTTAATTTCCTTTAGGATCAAGTAGACAAGGTGCTCAAAACTTATGTTCTATTTCATGCCATTATAGGTTCCATTATAGGTCATTTTTACCATTTCCTTTTTAAGCCATTTCTCTGTCACATTGCCAACACACTTTGTTTACATTTACTTGTCAAACCTTAAGCCACCTTCATACTTATGTTGATACCTATTTCATGCCAATGCCATATCACATATTCCATGCTCCTTATGCCATGCCATTCTTTCATAACATACATCATGCCATACTATGCTTACCATACATAGCATACCATACCTACCTCTTAGCCAAAGCTTGTTTATGGCAATGCATATGCCTTTCCTCACATTCTATCACACATACACATATGTGCCTTAATTCGAGCATACACATACATACACACATGACATACTATGCATACCATTCTATGACACATCACATGTATGCCTTGGCCATGACACGATCCTATACATACATGCACATTTTCAACAAATTCACTATATACACATGTATTTATATACCTAACATGCCTTTTCCCCACACGTTACATACCTACTTGACATACACCTTACTTACAAGCTAAGGCATCTCAATAACCCTTTTGGACAAGCTTAAAACCACCCATGATCATGCATTTTCTCACTATATGTACACACTAATCATCCAATCCCATGCCACACACATCATTGCCCATAATATCCCTCATATATAAATGACATAACCCTACACACATACACACACACACTCTTGACCAAACTAGAACCACACCCTTTCACCCATCTTTTTATCATTTCAACATACAAATTA
Source organism: Hura crepitans (assembly GCA_948208565.1). Lineage (NCBI taxonomy): Eukaryota > Viridiplantae > Streptophyta > Magnoliopsida > Malpighiales > Euphorbiaceae > Hura > Hura crepitans. The sequence goes on along the minus strand of CANXYI010746931.1, from coordinate 6,918 downwards.
TCTAAATTATATACAATCAACATCAAAATAAAGTCACTTCATAATTCCACACATATCATGCACTATAACCATAACTTCCATACACCATTTCCACACAAATCAAAATTAAAATGAATATGGCATGCCTTAAATACCTCAAATTCACATACCTCTCTATAATTTAAGGCTTTTCCTACATTTTAGCAATTTTAATTTCCTTATTAAACATCACCTTTACCATGGCCTGCATACACACACACTTTACTTAGAATAAATCATGAAAAATCTAAAATGATTTAATCCTTTTAGAAGAAAAATAAAAATAATGGAAAGAACACTTACACTAGGACTTGAATTTTTTGCTACCCCTTTTATGTGCACTTAACCTTTCTTGAATTTTATGGTTGTCTATGGCCTCCTAACTCTTGAAAGATTAATTCTCACATAATTGGAGTGATTTCTGGTGGAAATGGAGCTCAATTTGGGATAAAAATGGTGGCCTTCTAGTGAGGGAGGCATTGACTGGCATTAGGGGAGAAAAGAAAAGAAATAGGTAGTGGGTGGTGAGGTGTCACTTGTTGGCTCTCCCCAATCACATGCACCTTATATAGTGGGGCTAGGGTGGCTCGAATGGTGACACGTGTCACTCGAGTGCCTTAAAATCTCAACTTTTCTTAGGAACTTTTTTGAAATTTTAAAAATTCACTCAAAATTTGAAAAATTATTGCGTTAGTTTTAAAAATCCTTAATTAGGCCTATTTATGGGCCCGTAAAATCTCGAGTCAAAATTCTTTCAACAAGATAGTTAACTAATTCCTCGATTTATGTCAAAATCTTAAAATTTTGGAAAAATAGCAAACAACCTCAAAAAAAGTGAAATTTCTTCCCTAATAGCCTCAATGGAATTTTTAACCTTCAAGGTATAGTATTTTCAGGTCCATCTAGGCATATCCCAGGTCATTCCCAGCCTAAGTCCATTTGAGCTTACGGCCTACTAGATTAGGGCCTAAAATATTTTATTAGTTCTGTTAAATTTTTAAATTAAGTCAATTTCATCATTTTATGGCCCCTTTAAAATTTCAAGACTAATATACCCTGCCTCGAGCCTTATTAAGGTGACTCACACCTCGAGCACCCTTTTCAAGCCTCGAAGGTACTATTCATGGAGTCTACAACCTATTGACATCACGAGAAATATAGGGTCTTACTATTTGAAATGGGTTCATATACCCGTAATCAATGGCTAGATTAAATTTTAAAAAGAGATCTAAGGTCCCATATTAAAAGACAAGCAAACATCCTTTATTTTCTTGTTTTAATCTTCTCTTTATTCTCATTCATCCATTCTTCCATTCAAACATTAATTTACATATATTATGATCCCAAATAATCATACATATTACTTATTAAATTCCTTAAAAAATTCATGGTCAAAAACAAAGAAAATCTAATTAAAATCACTACTTTTATCTTTACTCGATTTTTACACCATTTAGTGATTGCCATTAACCCTCTAATAGGTTAATATGCAAAACTGTGAAGCCAAACTTTGAACATTAATCCTCGAGTAGGTTAATATACAAAATTACCTGATGATGGACTTTTACACATAAATCCATAAATAGGTTAATATAAAAAATAATAATGTTGGACTTCTATACTTTAACCCATAGACTTCCATATTATAGCATTATTGTTCCTTGTCCTAATCGCCATTGAATAAATAATTCCATTTATATTCATGAATATATCATAAAATCTCCTTAACCATATTCCTTGCCATAACTGTTGCCTCTTAACTAGATTAAAGACTACATTTTAAATCCATACTTCCCTTAAAAATATTTCAGTAACTAATTTTAACCTAATTGTGGTTTAACGAACAAAAATAGAAATAATAGACTTTTACATAATAACCCACTTGTGGGTTATTCACGTATCTTGGAAAACTTCATAAAAAATTATAGATTATGCATTAACTCGTCTGTGGGGTAATATACAAAAAAACAATGTTATACTCCCACTCTATAGCATTAGTGTGACCCAAAATCTTAGGAAGCACTATTCGTCTCATAGAAAGTAATATTCATAATATTGGGATTTTTGTGCTTTACATTTCTTCTACTCTTGAAAGAAATTTTGTCTTTAAAATTCCAGAATAATCTTGCATACTTGCATATTGACACAATACAAATACTCCACTCATCTGAGTTTCATGCTTCATATAACTTTCTTGTTACTAGTTTAACTTATAATGACTTCTTTTTGTCATCTAAAACTTAAGCTTATCTCACATTAAGTCATTCATCATATCTACTGTCTATACATTTATCACTTCCTCTCTTAGGTATTTTTATGAAGGTTATCTAGTCTTTTTTGACTTATAATGTCCTTTTCCAACATACTTCCATCATATCTGCTTTAACCCAATCTTGTTTCTTTCCCTTGTATATGTTTATCCTATCAATTCCCACTCAATTTAGGTAAAACATACATATGTGATGTATAAGTTATGGTTATGCATTTATGATAATGTAAATGATACTAATGATGTAATGTAGTAATGTATGCTTTTATGTTTGTGCTCAATGATATGATGCATAACCCTACCTAATGTCTTATGCTTAGGCAAGGCTTAAATCATAAGGGAATTGATAGGTACATAAATAGTGTTAACTCCTAAAGACTTTGGAACTCGATCATCACATTTACTTTACAAACACTTTTCCCTTAACTATTCCTAACTGATACTGTATATGTTCTTTTTAATTTCATAACATCAAGATATTCTTATTCATACTGCTTATATATGTTGTCTTCATATGATTCTATTCTTCATGCATCCATTATTAGCCAACCTTAAATTATAGTCTGGGAATTTTATGACATCCATCTTTTACCTTTACTTCTTTTCGAGGTCTTAAAAATTAGTTGTATTTATGTCCTCTCTAATAACAAAAACCATTTGATCTATCCTTGTCACTAAGCTATATATTTTATATAACTTTAGTCCCATAGCATTCTTATATTGATTATACTCTTTCTTACTCCAAAGAATGCATAAAATGGAGCTCTGATACCACTAAATGTGACACTCCTTACCTGATCCAATTGTTAAACCCGAATAAGGAGCAACACATAACCATCATCTATCACATTACTTGTCTGGTTAACTTAAAATCCTTTTTTTATTTAACCAACTACACATCTCCTTGTCATACAACTTATAAAAAATAGTCATAGCAAGAAGACCTCATCTAGGGTTTACTAATAAGGTCCTTGGGTCGAAAATCTAGAAGCATAATAGTTGTATCAAGACACAATACTAAATAGTAACTTGCATAAAACAACACTTTTAGCATATTAAAACATATCTCATCATCATCTTAGTCTATCTAACCATCCAAACTCAACATCATCTTAATCACAAATATATAAGTGGATTAATCTTGATGTCATATCCATACCAACCCATACACACATAAAATCTCACCAATCATCATATATTAATACCCATCAATAGCAAACTTGCATATATATACATATTTTACATGTTCACATAAACCTTTAATACATTGTGTGCCCCTAATCCATATATCAGTATACATAACAGTGCTTATACACTCTTTCCTTTCTTATTACATATAACATACATAAAACTGTATAACCAACATCATCTTTAAAAAAGCCCATGTCATTTATAGCCTGAAGGTTTTTCCTTCAAAGCTATGCAAAAACCTATACATCCCAAACAAATGATGTGCTAAGCTTTACACCTTAGTGGTGTATCTAGTATAATATGTCACATTCCTTTCCTTTTCATTTTATATTAAATACTTTAAATTAAACAAATTTATAATATTCTAGTCTACTATGTTATAAATTAGTAATGCAACATGTGTAAAAAGGCATAGATAAATAAGACATTATCAAATATTAAGGATCTAGACATATATCATTTATGATATAGAATAATCATACAAAGGAATAATCATCTCAGTTTGCATGATTCATCCACAACAGCTTATATATATGCATAATAAATTCAAATATCTAATGATTTCAAACATCATTTTTATGTTTGGCATAAACATTATCATTCCATGATTTTCATTTTAGCTCATATGCATATAATGCATAAACCACAATCACATAAAATTTTATCTCATAACACAATCATACATAACTCATCATAAGCATATAAAGGTATTATAGCATTCATTCATAATAACTTAAAAGAATTCTTCATGCAAAATCTATATTCTATAATGAACATAAATGATAATTTATACATATGTACACATGCTTAACATTTTAATAATCTCGCTATTTAACACACATGTAAATTTTTACTTAGTTTCCCCTATTTAAATCTTCAAGTTAAATCAATCATGTTATTGCCTATACCTAAGAGACAACAAACCAAACTTGATAATGGGATTATATATGCCTAAAGGCCTAAGATAATACTCAAAGACCTAAGTTAAATGTACTTGAAGGCACCTAAGATAAATGTACCGGATGGCACCTAGCAACTACTCTATCTCTGTAGTTGATCGATTAACCTATCTAATCATGGTTATCTAATCATATGGGCTAACTCATCATCTTTATTTAAATTTATCCTTCTTAAAGTAGAATAAGTAAATTTTACCATTAATTTGGTCAACACATGACTTTAAGGGAAAATTAATGTTATTTACCATTTATATTAACCCCATTATATTGCCCTTTATGCAATGTGAACACATTAATTAACACATCAACACATCCATCTTTTATACATAATAAACATTATCATAAGCATTTCATTCTTTTAATCACATTAGGTTATTCTTGCCTTATATCCATATTATTATGTCATAATTACTTAATAAACACCTAAGTCACTTATCAATTACCATATTAGGCCATTCGTCTATATCATAAGCTCATCATGCATTACGGCATTTCAAAACTACTATATGACCTCTACATTATCATTTAATAAATGTTATAACAATTCCAATATTAGGCTATTGGGCCATAATATCATCCATGCAGATCATCTTGAATTTTCTCATATTACTCATTTTATTTTACATGTTCATCATGAATTAAATCAATTGCATTCATATATTATTTATTACATGCCTTATATGGAATTCACACAGACATATAATTGTATAAAGACCACTTGACCAAGCCATTGCACATGTATAAATATTGCATTCTATCACATTACACATAGCATCCCAATTTATCATACTCATTTTCATTCATGCGTTTAGGCATCTTCCATAATATGTCTAACAACAAACATATGCATACATACATACACCGATAGGCCATTTAACCATCAAGCCTCTAAGCATCCATTTACATTATTCAATCATGTTATACATCATTCTTATGTCTATTTAATCATACACATTAACTTATGGACATACTTTATCAATAGCATGCATATATGAGACATAAATACACACTCATGCATTATGGTCATTTGTCCATTATACTCTATACATGTGCACATGCATTTCAACCACATTAAATATGTCAATACACATCCATAATGCTAATTAACATGAGTAAAAGTCATTAACATCATAATTAGTCAATTGGGCATAAACATACTTAATTACATAATATACATCATAAATTCACTTCTTTACAGAACATGGCTCATCCTATATATATGTGATCACATATTCAAACTCAGGCATAAATCATCCTTTGCATAGATCATATGAATATATTCACATACATACATGCATCTAGGCCATTCAGCCATAACATCCCTTTTTATACTACACATATTTATATCCACATCACAAGCCTTAATACATGCTTTCATGATATTTAACAGTCATGGCATAATTCACCATTTATCATATGTCTACATAAAAGTAACACATATAAATATATTCACCAAATAACCATTAGGCTATCAAGCCTTTATACCCCCAAAAGCTTTATTTTCATGCATCATACATGATATCTATATCCATATTAACACATATTTCCATTCTTTGGCATATATTAGAATTATCATGCATATTTTGCTAACATATATACATGCATGTAAACTATACATATTCTATCAATATACATTACGGGATTCCCATACGTTCTAACTCGTTATCATTACATCTTGTGTAATCATAATCTCATTATTTTTTGTTAACATTAAAACCATGTTTTCATATAACTTATATCCTATAAGTGATCATAACATCATTTAATCACACAACTTAAGTGCATTTTCTATATTAAATACATGCTTTTCAAACTCAAAATTGTAGGGGCATGTATTATAAGGGATAAACTTACTTGAATATGATCAAAATACTCTTTAAAGCATCACAAATCTTTTGTAATATTTTCCCCTTGCTTCTTCTTCATATCTTCTTAAACATAACCTCAATACACAATCAAAAATTCACAATAATTAAAATATGCCTCAATTCTTCAAATTAACCTTTTATAACTCTTATTGGCACCCTAAAAACACCTCAAAAATTATAAAAGGCCCCAAAATAGTTACTCAAAATATTCCATTACTATTTATCCATAACCTCCAAAAATTTACTTTAAATATAACAACAATCAAATTTTCAAATTAACTTGATAAATCTCTTATTGGCATCTTATTAGATCTTACAAAAATATCAAAGCTTGAAAATAAACCCTTTTTCCCATACATGATTACTACTAATCCAAAATATTCAAAAATTCATAATAATTCAAACATGCATCAAAATTAAAATCCATCTCAATATATCATTTTTTGGAACCTTAAATTATTGCAAAGAAATATTACAACTCAAAAATAAGTACTTAATCAATTTTAGGTTACTAGTGACCTAGACATAACCCATCCAAAATTTTCCCCATTTTCTTTAATTGAGCCCTCAAATATGCTATTTAGACCATGTAAAAGTTGAATCATATCATAAA
>CANXYI010746634.1:0-11072 GCA_948208565.1 Hura crepitans | reverse complement strand
TATACATACATAAATAATTTGAGATGCATAATAACACAAGTGGTAAAGTCACTTACATGAGATATTATTACTTATTCATCAGCTATGTGCTATAATTTACGGTGCCTTATCATGCAAGTAACCTGTTTCAATTTCATTTAGTGGGCTTCATTATTCAAGTTCATATGTTTACTTATTAACCATTATTCTTAGGCATAGTATTCTATATTCATTTAATTACTTCACTATTAGGCCCATGACAGATAGACTACTCTTTAAGACACTAGATAGCTAGATTTATACTGTGCAGTGGCCCATATCTTAGACCTCGATAGCTGTACCTACCTAGACCAATAGCACGAATCAATTTACTAGAACTTCCTAATATTAGATTGGTAGATATTAGGGATTAGTTTGTGAACCTCCCAATATTAGTGAGTAGAAAACAAGGATTATCCCTATGAGACCTCTTAACATCCCAATCAATATCTCCATCATTACATTAGTGGATAGCAGAGATCAACCCTATAAGACCTCTCAATGTCCACAAAAAACCCAATGGGTAGTAAGGATCAACCTATATGGACCTTATAATACCTGAGTTTACCGAGCTGACTATCAAAACTTCGGCAACTATACCCACCATCTTTGTCATACAAAAATGGCCCTAAAAGAACCAACCTGACTAGCAGTTGCTAACTCTCTAGTTGACTGGTTAACCCATCTAATGGGTGTCTAATTGATGGATGTAGTTATTAGTGATTCTTCACTATTTAGTTAATAGTTATATTTTATTTTTTATAATAGTAGCGTTTCACATGTTTAATATGGGTGCACTTACACACATGTCTCAATTACGGGTATTTTTTACAAAACACTATGCTATTTGTCATTTATTCCACAAGTCACTATTCATTTAGTAATTTTCATACCAATTACTATTCACATAGTCATTTCTTATCATAGTTTTCATGCCAGCACGTGTACCAAGGCTTAATTTACCTTATTTACTAACCATTATAACCCATTATTATCACGAATTTATATATATCCTATTATGCCATTATTTCCATATCCTAACTAACCATGTCATATACATTTCCATGTAACATTAGTAGATACCATTTTTAGGTTACAAATCACTAAACCATTATTTATCACTTATTTCCTTTCTATTCCTTTTTCCATCATAATTTTCATTTTATATTTAAGTTAATGCCATAGTTATCATACCATGTACATGTATACACATCACACCACACACACACACCCATTTCAGCCAAGGTAAGATCACCTACCTATACTTAATTTATCTCACCCAAATCATGCATACAATATTACTTTCATGCAATAATCATAATGACATAACCAATTTGCATCATTTCCATATAATACCGTAACTTTTACAACTGCCATACACACACATATGTAAAACTATATGGCATGCATAAAGTACATCAAATCCACATATCTTGGATGTGAGAACACTTATTTTTCCACCACTTATGGCCTTGGTTGGGCTTCTCCTTCAATCCTTTCTCTTTGCCATAAACATAACCATTTCATGCTTAGAAAAATTCCCAAAAATTCTACAAACATCCAAATTGAAATCTATAAACATGGTTTTTCTTAGAATCATTACACTTAAAATTGACACTATTCATCGTTTTGTGATATCTCACTTTCCAAGCCAAATTTCTCACTTCTACCACTTGGAATGGATTTTAGGGATCATAGAGGTTGTATCATGTAATTTTTATAGGGTTTTTAGGTGTATAGGAGGAGAGAGAAAGCAAAATGGTGAGAGAGGGCTTATGAGGATGGCATCAGATTTTAGGGATGAAAAGGGAGAGAGAGGGTGCTTTGCATATGTGACCCCTCACATGTGTGAAGCATTTTATATTAAAAAGGTGGATGGCCTAAATCATGACACATGGTGATCGAATGGCTTATATTCACCTAATTTAGTTTTAAATATAAAAAATTCATAATAATTTTTTAGACCTCTAAAAATAGTGATTTCAATTTTAAAAATCCTCGAATAGGCCCATTAAGGGACTTGTAAAATCTTAGGCTCAAACTCCAATGAACACTGTGGTTACTATTCACTCATAAAAATAAAAAATTTTGAAAAAAATATCAAACAATCTAAGGAAATTAAAATTCCTTCACCCACATGTAGATTAGAATTTTTGAGCTTTAGGTTATGGCATTTTTTGGTTCGTCCGGGCACGACCTAAAGCTATCCTTAAACAAACTCATTTTATGTCACTATTCAATAGTTCTTAGCCTTAAATAATTTTATTAGTTTTGCTTAATTTTAAAATTAATTCATTTTGTTCATTTTTTGGCCCATCAAATTTTTATGACTAGTACGCCCCTTTTCGACCGTACTAAGGTGCCTTGACTCCTGAGGAATAGCACTATTCATGCCTCAGAGGTACTATTCATGAAACTCTGACTTATAAGCGTTATAGCTCAAGTGACAAATGTCATCACCTAAGCCACCCTAGCCTTACTATAAATAGTGAATGCTAAGTGGGAAGGCAACCAAGAGACACCTCACCTTTCTCCCTCACTTTTTGCCCAAGCTGGCTGGCACCATCTTCCTTTTGAAACGGCAATTTTTTCTTCAATTCAAGCTCTATTCCCACCAATAATTCTACCAAAAATCACATTAATTAGGTAGAAATTAATCCTTGAAGGCTTGGGACACCATAAGTAATCATAAAAGCCAAGAAAATTCACTAAAGGCCTAGCGTATATAAAAGGTGGCAAGAATTTCAAAACTTGGTGTAAGTGTGCTCTTTCATTTTTTATTTTATTTCTAAGGGGATTTCATCATTCTAAGACTACTTATGCTTTTAGATTTTCAATTTGAGTCTTGTAGGATTTTTCATGAATTTTCAAAGCTAAATGGTTGTGTATATAGGCCAGAGGGAATGATGTTCAACCAAGGAATTAGCTATTCTAAATTGTGGCAGAAGCCTTGAAGTGTGCATAAGTATGTGAATTTAATTGAATAAAATCATGCCATGTAATCTTTGAATGTGAATTATCTTGTACACGCTTGTGGAAGTTCTAATTTGAACATGCATTATATGGGAATTATTGATGCAAGCCTAATTTGACATTGGTTATGTATGATTTTGGTGGTTTGTGTGTTGAAGTGGTGAAAAAAATAGGTGTAAGGCTATAATCTCATTTTGGCCAAGAGGTATGGCTTGGGGGTCATAGCATGGGGATGGTCGATATGACATGTTTATATGGTAGATATTATGACATATGATGTGAATGATATGGGAATGAATAATAGGTATGTGTACACGATGAGAATGTGCATGAATATGGATAGTATTAGGTATAGCTGAGACGTTTATTGAGGTACCTTGGCATGTAAGAAATGTGTGTGGTATGTATGTAATGGGAAATAGTATAGCTCACATGGAAATAGATGTGTATATGGTGAATTTGATGAGAAAATACATATATATGTGTGAACATGGTATGGTCGAGGCATATGTGTGGTGTGTCATGGCATGGCATTCATGGTAGTCATGTATGCATGTGTGTGCATGCTAGAATTATGGTATATGACATATATGTGTAATGAGATATAGAAAATGCATGTGTATGATTATAGCCAACCAATGGCCAAGAGCTATGTATGCCATGGTAGGTATGGTAAGTATGGTATGTAATGATGTGTGATGTGCATAAATGGCATGACATAATGAGCATGTGATCTATGACATGGAATGGGATGAAATAGTGCCTAGTGATAATAGCATATGGCCTATAATAATGTATTAGAAATGAAAAGTGGCTCATAACTTTCCTGTAAAGTGCACATATGACAATGGCATATAATTGGGATTTATAATTGAGCTATAAATGGACTTGGATGGTGACATAAAATGAGTAAAAAAATGGACTTGTAAATGCCTAAGTGAAAAGACCTAAAACTATCTTTGGTAAATGACCCATAACTATCTAGTTGGAATAAATATGGACTTATAACTATCTAGATAAAATTTGACTATGGAAAATAAATAATAATTATTTGTCAGTCAATTGACAATAATTTATGATAATGATTAGTAAGAAAATAAACAAAAATTAAAGAAAATTGGCCGATTAGTTAGACACCCCCTAGATGTGTTAACCAGTTAACTAGGGATTTGCAGCTGTTAGATAATTGTCAATTTATTAGACTAAGCCAGTGTAATGATATTTGTCTATCTATCAGATTATGATGGTGTAGTGGTCAGGGTTTATAATATGGGCCACTACACTATGTTGCTAATATTACTATCTGCTCATCAAACCAAGCTAATACAACAGTCAAGGTCCACAAGATGGGCCATTGCACTAGGGTTGGTGTAAAGCTCGAGGTTTAGAATGTAAGGCCATTGCATTGTTTGAGTTCCCTTTTGGTCCAGTGTCTAAAAATGTAGTCTATCTAGTCGGGACTACATAATAAATTGAATATTTCACCTAATGACAGCTAATAGTAACGTTGAAATTAATGATAATATGAGAATGGCATAAGTGTAATCATGAGATTGGTTAATAAAATAATATTATTATGCAACATGGCTATTACATATTTCATTCATGCATCCATGGCATGTTTGATTCATGTGTATGCTCACATTGACATATTTTTATTATATTCAATTCATCACTGAGTTTTATACTCAGCGTGGACAAGTAGCAATCTAGCCACTAATTTTATACAGTGAGTAGTACAGGCATTGAAAGGTAAAAGTCTATGTACTTTTAATGGTTTTAATAGGAACTTATGTAAATACTATAGGTTATAGGTCTATCTAGCTTAGAAGCGATTAGTTTCTATAATTATAAGTGAAATTAGTGATGTATAAACATGGCCTTTTATCTGAATATTTAATTTCTAGTTGATTCTGATGTTTTTAGGCCTGAGGCCTTGTGTGAAGTTTGTATGTTTGTTGATGATAATAAAGGACCAGAAAGGTCCAAAGGGTGATAGGTGATGTAATTGAAGTTATTAGAAGTGTGTTTCATAAGTCAAAATTTTTAGACTGTCACCTAAGTAGCCGTTGTGCTACCTAAAACGTCACCCAGGTTGCCGTTTGTGCTGCCCAAACCTTTGTAAAATCTATAATGGCTGTCAGTTGGATTTTTAGGTTAAATTTACATAGAACAATAATGTGTAAGAGATAAATGAGAATCAAGGAAATATCTATCTAAATAATAAAAAATCTATAAGTGTTAAAAGAATACGGGTCTAGAGAGATTTTAGGATAGGTGACCTAGGGAGAAGTGCATCGCCTATCAAGTTTCTTTGAGAATTTGGTAGGGTGTCACAGTGTACATACACTCTATGTATGCAAATTTTATATTATGGACATGTGAAAAGCATGTATGCCTTATGACATATAACTAAAGAGAAAACTACTTTTAAAATGTATTTTAAATTATTTGTAAGATGGTGAAACTAAGCTAAACATGGTAATGACCATTCAAGTAAAACAACTGAGATGGATAAGTTGATTGATCAACTAAGGTTTTTAGCATCTATTAAGGTACTTCAGTACTTTTTATGTTCAACTAATAGGCCAATGCTATATTTTGACCTTCAACTCTATGTTATGTTCAATCTTCGGACTTACATTGGTAAATAGCCTTAAGGTGATATTTTATATTGGTCTATAAACCTAAGATATGCTTGGTCGATGGGCCTATGTTATCTTTAGTCTATAGATCTACATTGGTATATTAGCCTTCGGGTTTAAGATGGTCGTACTAGCCATTCATTCCCTTTATCCATGGGATTTTGTTTTCATTCATATGGGCAACACTAAAACAAATTAAAACAAGAACATAACTTATGGAATTTAATAATTCATACATCCTTTGCTTTGTGCATTATATCAATATATGATTTTATACATTGTAAGTTTCATAGGACCACACACTTATATAGACATCTTAAATACTAATGATGATTAGTAAACTAATGTATGCTTTTATGCACATTATATAATGATGTTATCTATGCATGCTTGAGAATGTATCAACATGTTACTTTCATTACACAATTAAGCTACTACTTAGCACAAGGTATATTTTTGCAATACATAAGTTAAGAGATCCAGATTACAATTAAAGCCTTGATAGCTACTATAGACTGATAAAAGAGCATTTGTGGTATTTTTTTTACTCTATACATATAGTTATGTGATGTAATTATATTGAGATACTCGTATGTTGTTTATGATGGATTAGGTATAATCTAGATTTGTTTGTGGTTTTGTAACCTTTAAACAAGTTTTAATTTCTTTTAATACTTGTACAATATCTATTCCTATTACATGAACTGTGTTTTGAGATATTGAATGATTTGAGTGATTAGAGAATTGTAGAAATTGGGTTTTGATTTTTTTTATTATATAAGTGTTTTTTCTTATACAAGGTTACTTTTCATTTTAGGATAGCATCCCGGTACAGCTGTTATGCTATTGAATTTTTTCCAAAAGAATTCTTAAAATGGTTTTAATAAGTAAAGAAAAAAAATTTATTTAAATGGGAATTTTAAGATTTAATACTAAATCAAATGTTTACAAAAGGGTTTTAATTTATTTGGATTTTATTAACATGAAAAAGATTAAGTTCGGATAACACAATTGTGTGTTCGCTCCTTATTTGGGTAGGGTAACTAGATTAGGCAAAGGGTGTCACAAATCAATTAACATTTTTAATTCTTTAAGGTTTATATATGTAAATATTCACATTTTGTCTATAATAAATAATCATTATATGTTGTGTTGTACCCAATTCTATATTTTCACAATTAGTCGTATACATGTACACATAAAACAATTACATTTAATATATTTAAAAAAAGTGTTAAACTTCTATTCTTTTTATACTTTTCTATCTTTTCTAATTATGTTTATTTTCATAAATTCAGTAATTTTTATATGTACCCACATTAATGTATTTATATATTGAATAAAAGACAAAATGATTTATGATGGCCTTTTACATAGACTTCTCATTTTAAACATTAATATAACTTGTATTAGTATGAGAAGTATTTTCAATTTATTTATTACTAAAATAACTACTTGTTTTAAGGTTTTATTTGAAAAATAGTATATTAATAAAATTATCTAAAATAGCTAGATGGTCATGAGTTAAAGTTGTTGATTTACTAAATTAATAAAAACTCCATGCTATTTTTACGAATATGACAATTTTTATGCCATACATACACTACTCATATCCTAATTTAATCATTCAAGTTAGCACTTTAAATTGCATAATTTATGATTTATGTAATTGATGAAATTTTTTGCTACATAAGTCTATTTTACTATACCTTTGAAATTAGTCCATTCGGACTAATAAAACTCAAGATATAAATTTTTTTCTATACTTTGTTCAAAAATCATGTTCTTCTATTCATTGTCTATAACAGCTCACTAGACATGATGTTTTGTTTGATTTTGACTTATTTAAAGAATTAGTTTGCTTATAAATCTTTTTAAGATCTCTTTCTATGTTTTAACTTTAATTTTAGATAAAAATTAATTCTATGATCTATAAAGTAAGTTATAGCAATATTACTATAGAGTGGTTATTTATATACTTGTTAGTTTCTAGAATTCTATTTTTATTTTCAAGTATAAGTTTAAGTAACTTCCACTTAAAATTTATGCACTCTTTTTCATAAAAGCTCTAAATCTATTTCTTAGCTTTAAATTGAAATAAACTACATCTTATTTGGACTTTAATAACTCTAGTTGTGAATTTTTTTTCTAGGGTTAGTTTCAATAATGAGTACCAGGTCTCCAGATTTTGATCAATAAATTGTAATGAGTTTTAACTAGGTTGCTCATAAAATTTTGGCATCCTTTCTTCTCAAAAGTTTAAGCTTTATCTCTAGCTTTCCTAAGGCACTAATTTCACCATGTTTGAAGCACTATAACATAAGATAAAGCCTTAGAACCAAATAATCTATAAGTTGTCTAACACTTTTTTTATGTTCCATTTTTTATCATTATATCTATATTTTTTTTTTGCATTATCAAACTTATATGCTAATTTCTCAAGATTTACAGCATATATCATCATTTATTACACATATAAATAATTAAAGATATTAATATTGAGCCATGAAAATAAGTACATAATTCCTTATAAATCGAAATCTCTTTGGAGTTCTCTTCTCTCTTGCTTTCACCTTACCTCTTCCTCTTCTTTTAATATCTCTCTACCTTCTTACTCATTCTAATACTCATTTTGATTCTTGACATTTAAAATGGATGAGTCTTTAATGAAAATAAAGGAGAAATTAGAGAAGAGATGGACAAAAATGATATGGTAGCAAGATAAAGATGAAGAAGAAGAAGAAAACATTCTTTAATTCTAGAAATTTCACTTTAATATATATATATATATATATATATATATATATGACATGGATGATTAACATCCTACCACCTATCAATAACCAAATGGCCATATTTCATTCAATTAATCATAATAAATCAAGGTTAGGTAAACTTAAACTTGCTTAATTAATATGAAGTTTAAATTTACCTTTTCTTATGTTTATTGTTCCTCTTTTGTCTTTTAGCAAACACTATCCATTTCTCGTACATAATTACATATATGTTTGTGTCCCTTTTTTCATAGACTTGTCAACCTGAAATGACTAAAGACTTAACTTGTTTTTGCACTCCTCAAATCTCAAAAGATGAGAATGTAATCTAAGGAATCTAATATCATTTTTAATTAACCGAGTGAAAATTATGAGTTGGGCAATACAAGGTAGATAAAGTTGCCACCTAACAATAGTTGGGAAATACATTGTAGGTCATACTAAAAAATTGTTTGAAGCCCTACTCTTATTTATACCTCATGTTAATACAAAATTAAGATTGAATTAATAATTTTATCCATTCTCTTATACATGTTTTAAAGTAAATGGAAAGCATATCATATAAAAAATATATTTATAAAACAAAGAATATTAGTAGACATAAAATTAAATTATGCATATATTTAATTAGTTTATTATTTATTTTGGGAACATTTGTTCCCACATACACTTTACAAAATACACCAACATTTATTTAATAAAAAATAAAATAAAATCCATTTTTTAATAAAAGCACCAATGTATTATTAAAAAACAATTTGACCATTTTTCTTTTGGAAGTGTATAATAATTTCTTTACCTATTACAATATACCTTTAAATTATAGGGAAATATGCTAAGAACGAATAAAATAATAATACAAAGTAATTTTTTTTAAAATACATTCTAACCCAAAAAAGGAACAAAAAATTTACAAGGAAATATTTTAAATTACATTTTTAGCAAAAATAAAATAAAATGAAATGAAAAAATGACTAAATTACATTCTAAAAAAAAGGAATAAAATCAAATGAAAATTAACTAAATTATGTTCAAAATATAAATCAAATTAAATTTAGCTAAATTACGTTTTAACAAAATAAAGGAATTAAAATCAAATAAAAATTGAAATTTAATTAATTTACATTCTAAAAAAAAGGAGGAATAAAATTAAAAGAAAATTGAATAAATTACATGCTAATAAAAATGGAATAAAATTGAATGAAAATTAACTAAATTGCATTCTAGCAAAAAAGGAATTAAAATCAAATGAAAATTACCTAAATTTCTTTATGACAACAAAGGAATTCAAATCAAATGAAAATTTGGAAACATGGGAAATACAAATAAAAGGAATTAAACATAAAAAATGGATTAACTAAATTACATTTTAACAAAAAATGGAATTAAAATTAAATGAAAATTAATAAATATAGTAAATATAAATAAAAGGTATTAAACATTAAAAAAAGGCTAAAGACGTAGTGGTAATTTTGCCAGAAGAAAAGCTAGATTGCCATTTTCGTTGGAGAGTAAATGACCATTTTATGGCAAAAACCACAGTTTCTCTACAATGAAAAATGGAAATGGCCATTTAAGCCCTTGGGTCAAATTAATAAAAATTCAAATCAACTGATAAAAATAAGCTAAATTGACATATTAGTTCATAAAAATTCCAAATCAATTCATACACACAAAATAGATAGGAAAATCACAGTCATATTGTAAATATACAAATAAATAATAAATAATGTAAAAACTACAAAAAAATATCAAAAATGTAAAAAAATCAAGAATATACAAGAAATATAAGAATAAAATAGAAAATCAAAATCAAAATAGAACATGCAAAAAAACAATATAGAATAAGGATCAAACCATTATGTCTGCCTAATAGACAGATGATTTGTCCGTTTAAGAATTTTAACAAATGGGGGTAGTTTTTTTATCGAGTATAATTGCTTTCAAATTCTTCTTATGGTGATTAGAATTGAAAAAAAAAAAGAGAAAAGTCTTTAGAGTTTGATTTTTTTAGCCTTATATGAATATATGCTTTTTTATGGAAATCCTCCCTTACAAAGAAGAAACCCACATTGTGATTCACCTAATGATGTCTTAATATTACAACCTAATGAGCCTTTCATAAGTTTCAAAACACGCTATGTAGGAAATTACCTTTATAAGAATATTATACTTAGAAAATAACATATAGATAAATTTTCACATGGATTTACATAAATTAGGCTTGTTCCAAGCCAAGCCCAATTGCATTTGACCCGTTTTTAATAGCCCAATTATGAAGCCACCTTTACACTTTTTAAGCACATATGAATTTTCCACTTAATCCATTTTCATAAGTTCGTATATCTTGGCCATAAATAAAAATTGTGAAAATTGTCCTATGACTAGCAAAGAAATAAGTGACCTAAAATTAAACTGTCTATGAAAGGAAACTAATGACTATAAAAGGAAACTAACCAAAAAGGAAATTTTTTGCTTAACAATGTTCAAGGGCTAGATTACATCAAATCAAATTTTCAAAGCCTTTGGAATTGTAAAAACTACTAATTCTAGGAACAAATAGACTTTTAGTTAAAATTGAATATCAAGGTTCTCATTTTTAAAAGCCTTTATACATCATTTTCTCATAATTAGGCAATCTGAATTCTAAAGCCCTAAGATC
>CANXYI010746630.1:0-17878 GCA_948208565.1 Hura crepitans | reverse complement strand
AGCCATTACTATATTAAAGGCATGTAATTTAGGTATAAATAATGATTAAGTATGTATAATTAATGAAATGAATAACACTTGATGAAATTGATTCATTTGTTATACTTTTATGAGGTAAAAAGACTAACACATATGGATGTTTAGATGAATATGTTTGTGTAAGGCACTATAAAATAATATGGTGCATAGATGTGAAATGAATAAGGATTGTGAATGACTTTTTGTATGGAAAAGTGATCATGAAGATCACATAAATATGACATTGTGAATAGTGAAAAATGACAGTAAATGTTGTCGAATGACCAGTACCTAAATGAATAATTAAAAATGGGAATTTAAGGCTCGTATAGTTAGACACCCACTAGATGGGTTGACTAGTCAACTAAGAAATAAAGTAGCTACTAGGTTGAGTCAATTCAATCATTATCATTCTTATTATTGTTATGGCAGGGTGAAACCATCAAGGTTCCGTTAGAGCCACTGCACGATAATGCAGGTATAGCCATCGAGGTTCAATGGGAGCCACTGTATTATATGCCATAGCATTGGTACAATAGTTGGGGTTTAATATGAGCCACTGTATGATAGTATGAGTACAGCTGCCAAGGTTTAATGTGAACCACTATATGATAGTGTGGGTATAGTCATCGAGGTTCAATAGGAGCCACTGTACGACGGGTAGGTGCAGTTATTAAGGTCCAAAATGTGGGTTACTACAGAATTTTCATTCTGTTGTCTAGTATCTTTAGATATAATCTATTAGTATGGGCCATATTAAATTTAAGTTATATAATGAGAAATTTAACTATGTTATGAAATGAATAGTGATTGGCTTATGAGAATGAAAATATATCAGATTAACATGTGTATTACTATATATAACTTATATTTGTCTATTAAATATTTGAATTGCTACAATTGCCTATAATTGCATAATTGTACTTGGTTGAGTGTGTACATGTATAGTGTTTTTCTTAAATTCACCATTGAGTTATACTCAGTGTATCGATGTTTAGATGCATAGGTAGGAGATAAGAAGCACAAAAAGAGTCAAGCCTTTGTAGCTAAAGAGGGTTTTAAGGGTATAGTTCTCTATGTAGTATTAGTTTGTAATTAAGTTTGTGTATCTACTCATGTATAGCTAAAATATAGGTATGGCTAGTAATATGTTAAAAATAGATATTGCCATATCTTATACTATGTCAATAATAATGGAAAAATCAAAACCAAATGTATGTCTATAATGATATAATTATAGCTGTTGTTATCTGTATATTTCTATGTTATGATAGGTCTGAGACCCTGTGATACCTGTAATAGCTATAATGCATGTGCGATAATTTTGTATTTGTGAATGCTAAGTTGAGAGGACTAAATGGATCCATATGGAAGTGAAGTGATGATATATATATAGAAGTGTGAATTTCTTTACAAGAAAATTTTTGGTTTTTAACTTGGATAGCTATTATGCTATCCGATTTTTTGAAAGGTGCTTTTGAAATGAAATGAGATTTTTTAACAGTGTATTTCAACTTAAATAATAACAATATAGAAAGAATAGAAAGAATAGACTAATATGTTAATTACAATGAAATCACTAAGTGTTAAGGGTAATTTTAGAATAGGTGACTATATGGGAAGTAGCATTCTTATCAAGTTTCTTTGGGAATTAGGTAAGGGTGTTACATAGACCTTATACATATCGATGTATGCAGACCGATGACCACACATGCAAGAAGTAGGTTTCTCTACTTCATAACCTTTATCGATGAGTATTCATGGTATAATTTTGTATACTTGATGAAGTACATATATAAAGCCTTTAAGAAGTTCAAAGAACTCAGAAATAAAGTCAAGAAATAGCTTAACAAAAGTATTAAAATACTTCGATCGGATCAAAGTAGAGTACTTTTAAGTCAAGAGTTTTAAAGTCAACTTAGAGATAATGGGATATTATCCCAATGGAGTCCTCTATATACACCATAACATAATGTGTATCTGAAAGGAGAAATCAAACCCTGTTAGACATGGTTCCATCTATGATGAGCTTTGCTACTCTGCCTAAGTCGTTTTAGGGTTATACACTAAAAACTAGTGTTTATCTCTTAAACAGAGTTCTTTCAAAGTCAAATGATATTAGCCCATATGAGATATGGTGTAACAATAAACCAATTCTAAAGGTATGGGGTTGCCCTACTTATGTAAAAAAAGTGGTGTTAGATAAACTTAATGCCAAATCTAATAAATGCTTATTGACGGGATGTCTAAAGGAGTCATTTGGATATTATTTTTACAACACTTTAGAACAAACGATGTTTGTTTCAAAGCATGCTATCTTCCTAGAGAAAGATTTCTCTTAAAGAAAGACAGTGGGGAAGAATCAAACTTGATGAAGTTTGATATCCACAAATAAAAGTAGATTAACAACTGAACTTAAGCCTATTACATAATGATGATGTAATAGCATAACTCATGGAAAAACAAGTTCTTAGACATTTTATTAGTGTCTGTGATGCTCTTGAGAGATATGGATTTCCCATAGATGAGAACAATAATATGACTATAGTAAAGGATGAGCCTTTAAACTATGAGGTGGTTTTAAAGAGTATAGAATCAGAATTATGGCTAAAGGCCATACAATTCAAAATGGATCCCATGTATGACAACTAAGTGTAGACTTTGATTGAGGCACCGAAAGGGATAAAACTCATTAGGTCTAAATGGATCTTCAAAATGAAGGTTGGTAGTAAAGGGTTATCATCAAATGCAAGGAATTGACTTTGATAAAACCTTTTCACTAGTAACCATGCTTAAATCCATTAAGATTCTTTTTGCTATCATCGCTCATTATGATTATGAGATTTGGTAGATAAATGTGAAGATAACTTTCCTTAATGGAAATCTACTAAAGGATGTGTACATTACACACAGCCTGAGGGATTCACATCCATAGATAGTAGAAAGGTATTCAAGCTTCAAAGGTCCATAAAATGGGCTCAAGCAAACATCTAGGGACTTTAACATTTGATTTGATGAAATAATCAAAGAGATTGGTTTCTCACAAAATCTAGATAAACTATGCATTTATAAGAAGGTTAATAGGAGTGTAGTAATTTTTTTATTGCAATATATGGATGATATATTGCTAATGGGAAATAATGTCTCAATCCTTTAGTCAGTCAAAATTTGGCTATTGAGGAGATTTTCCATGGAAGACCTTAGTGAAGCAACTTATATAATGATTAAAAAGTACTCCAAAAACTATCCACCCAATTCATTTCCTTTCAAGGAATGTTATATAAGAGGCATCACATTGGTGTCTAACTTAGATGTATGGATGAAATAAAGGCTTAGAAAATACTAGTTAATGTACACAAAGGTGTGTGTAGGCCACATATGAATAGGAGGAACTTGGCAAAGAAGATCACAAGGATGGGATACTATTGGTCGATAATAGAGATAAATTATAACAATTTCTCAAAAAGTGTCACAAATGTTAGATTTATGCCAATTTGAGCCACTTATCACAAATAGAACTCACAAGCTTGTCTTTCCCATATCTATTTTCTATATGGGGTGTGACACCCTTTACTAGATCCATAAGGAAACCCCATAGGTGATGCATACACTCCTAGGCTTCTAGTACCATACATATCACTTCCATTACTTATATCAGTTTAACTTACTTTGTTTCCAAATTCACTTCCTATTTGTTTTATATCTCATTTAAGGCGTATCATACAAAAATGCCACTTTCAGCTAATTATGTGTCATTTCCAAAGACTTAGAAATTTTGGCAGCATAATGGCTGTCTAGTTTCCATCCAAAATTTTTGAAAGCCTATTTAACACTTCTATAAACATTTCACAACTCTTAAACCTATCTGATCCCTCATTCTTAGCCTATCATCAACTTAATCACACATCAAACTGAAGCCTCAGGCCACAGATAAAAGCATGCATTTATATAGAGCCTCAGGGTCACATCAATATCACCTATCATAGCTGAACATACATTCATAAGAAAAGCATATAGGACTATTTTATTTACATCAGTAGTTTATGATTACTTATATATATCACATATACAGAGCTTAAATATAGGTTTCTACCCAATTCCAACCTACGTACATGGATATCAAAACTATAAAACAATTACTTTATAATCCTTCACTGGTATCCTTTGAACCCTTATCATCACACTTCACAAGATAGGATCCCGTTGTTAAGTACTTGCACACCAAAACAGGTATGTTGAGTATACGAGATACTTAGTGGTGAACTTAAAGCATTTAAATCATGGCATTATATCATTTCTATACTTATGCGATTTAATAACTAATTTTTACTTCATTATGTAATTCAAAAGTACAACCTGATGCCAAATTACTAAAATTCCCCTGAGGCATTTATAAGACATGAGAAAAACATTTTTGACTCACATAAATTATTTAAAGTAATTATTAATATTTATAGCATGCATACTTTACAGGAATCAATTTATTTTTAACATATGTGTAAAATGACCAAAATGCCATTTTGCCTGTATTTCACAAATTTCTCAGAAAAAGTTATCCAATTATGCTTAATTTTTATCTTCTATAATTATTCTGCTTATTTAATTAATGTAATTCACTGGCCCAACTAGGAAGACAACACTTAAAAAACACTAGGTCTAGAGGGAAAATAAACAGGTGTAGTGGTCCCTATTTTAGACCTACGCCATTGCATTGGCATGTGTGCTATAATGCAGATTAGCTCGTAGCCTCTCCGGACACAAGTAAATAATATATGTGTGACATAATAGAGATAAGCCCATAGCCTCCCCAGCAACAAATAAATGTCATCAACATCTGGGTGACATAATAGAGATCAGTCTGTAGACCTTTCCAGCCACTAATAAAGTTACTACCTGAACATCATACAAGTAGCAGTTGCAAAACTCTAAGTTTACCAGTCAACCCATCTAGTGGGTGTCCAACTAATGGGCCAAGTAGCACATTTTAAGTTCACTTGTTAGCTAAAAATATTCTTATAATATTTATATTCCAAAAATAGATAGTTATGATTTTTATCACACACTTTATTTTTCAGCTGGTTTGGTATAGCCACATTTTAGCTCTACTGAGTAAAAATTCCAAAATAATATGGAGTCTTATTATTGCCAAAATTCATGGTTTAATATGTTATGATTTATCATAGCATTAGTTCTTAGGAAACTAATACTTTCTATCCAGTGACATTTTTGGTTCAGGTAATGGTCAACTAGACAGTTAAAGGTCATTTCGACCACTTTTCAAGTCAATTTCTGGGATCATTTTAAGTCAAAATTTAACACAGTTTGCAACATTTTTTTAAGCACATTAATAGGCATAAAGCCAAATATATCTAGAACAATTCATAGGCCAATAAATAGGCATAATTACCATACATAAAAATGTCTCAAATCTAGCCCAAAAAGGCTCAAGTAAATATGCAATTACATAGCACACTTCAAGCCACTTTTTAAGTACTTATTTTAAGTTATAGTTGCATATTTTGGATCAACCATTTTAGCCATTTCAAAGACACATTCTTAAGGTGTATTTTAACTTTTCAACTAGTCAAATACATTATTTAGTCTTATAGTCATTCTATGACAATTATCTAGCCATTATAATTTACTTGACTAACATATTAACAAGCTTAAGTTTCATGCCATTATGCCATTATCATGCTCTTGGGTACTAAGGGAAAAAGAACACAAAATTCCATTCCTTTTCATATGAGACCAATATTTATTCATACATACATGCCATGAACACAATTATACATATATACACCAAATTTTAAACCAATTCCTATAGGTTACTAACCATCTCACATAAAATACACTAAGAGTAGTCCTCGGGTACAAGCATGAATACAATATTTCATCATGATTTCTAACCCTAATGGCCATAATCTTTATTCTAACATACTAACAAATTTTGAATTTACATTATAGTTAGCAAATTTCTCATCCAAGCAATCATACACATCAAAATTAGCAAGCATTTTGAGCTAACTTTGCAAGTTCTTTGAAACATAACTCCTAAATCCACTATGTTCTCTCTTACTCGTCACTACCAAAGAGGAATTCAATCATAAGCTCAACATTTATAGCCATCCCAAATCAAAATTCATCATCCTAGGCACTTTAAAACATAAAGAAATGGATTGAAGTTCACTTACTCATGAAAAGAAGCCCTTTGATTCCTTAAAAACACCAATCTGCCCACCTTCTATAGTGAGCTTCCTCTTCCTTTATAGGCTTTAAACTACCCTCCAATGGCCAAAAAAACCTCACACACATGATCACATAGATGTTGGGTGGGTTCTAGCATCACTTGGTAGCCAAAAGACACAAGGAAAAGAGGAGAATCAACCAAGACTCACCTCAAGGTCACTATTTTAGATGGCTCTAAACTAGTCATTTTGGATGATTTTTATCTCCTAAACAAACACTCCTTTCAACTTGATTCTTTTTCCTTATGGTTTCTAACACATAGAAGAAAATCTAACAATTGGAATCACTAAATTTGGTGAAAAAATGAGAAAGTCATGGCTAGTTTTCCCACTGTTTGGCATCGACAACAATAAGGAGAAAGGGAGGAAGAAAATCCATCATTTAAGTGGAAATCCACTTGTTAAGTGAGGCTTGCCACTTGGCAAGCCTTCTTGGCTACATGGCATAAGGTGGTGCCCATTTTGATATGTCAAAGTTAGTCCCAAAATCCCGAACCACTCGATTTTTTAGCAAACTTCGAAAATTCATAGTAATTCACTCGAACCTCAGAAAATTATGCCATTCAATTAAAAATTCATATTTTAATCCCCTCTATTTTCTTGTAAAATTTTTGTGGTTAGATTCCATTAATAAGATAGTTTTAAACTACCTCAATTTGTGTGCCAACCTTAAAAATTTTGAGAATTTGCAAAAGACCTTGAAATCTAAAAATTCTTTCACTAGTGGACCTAGTGGAATTTTTGAGCTTCATGGTCTACTATTTTCGAGTCCATCCGAGCACATCTCATGTCAATCCTAGCTCAAAAAATTTTTATTAAATAGATGCATTCTTTACTACTTAAAATGAATTATCGGTGTTGGTAAATTTTTAAATTTCAACTTTTTCATCAACTTAAAGCCCCTCAAAGCTTCATGACTAATGCCACTACCTCAATCCATATGCAAGTGACCTGACAACCCAAGCACACTTTCCAAACCCTTTAGCACTGGTCACGGAGCCTCAAATCAAGAGCATTATGAGTAGGACCCATTTCTTTTAGATATCTACTTTAAAGAACTTGATCTTTAACTTTGTTGGCATGTTATGCCTTTAATATATCATAATCAAAGATAATTCACTAGATAAAGATAGTTGAACATGGTAGTATGATATTCAAGGCAACTAAACCCCACTTGGTTGTTTAGATGGATTAGAAAGCTTATTCCCCTCCATTATTACCTTTTCTTTTCTTTTCTAAATTTTAATGACAAAATAGCTTCTTAATTGAATTTATTAGTGAGTCTAACATAGCAAGTGCTAAAAAAATTTAACAAATTTGAAAAAAATTTAAACAAAGGTTGAAATTATTAGTTTGAAAAAAATATAATAGATTGACCATTTTTACCCATTTTGCTTTTTAGATAAATAAATATCTGTTGATCATGTAAATAATTTTTAAATGAAGATAAAAAAATGGATATATGGATAAAGACATGTGCAATTTAACTGACATTAGGGCTAAATTCACTTTAGTAATTTAAAAATAAATGAAAATGGATCAATTGACTTTAATTTCTTAGCAAATTGAGGTTAAATTTATTTTATTAGTAAAAAAGTAAATAAAAAAATTTACTTGACCATTGGTTGATGATGCTAAGTAGTGTTGACTTAAAATTGGCCTTGTCAATTGCAAAAAGCATATAAAGGCACGTTGATAAAAAAATGACCAACATAATTTTTAACAAGCCAATTTTACTTCTAATTTTATGATGGGATGAAAATTTTTACTCATTATTGTCCATTATTCCCTTTTTAACTTTGGCTTGATTTTTTCTAGGTTCTTTTGGAGTTGCATTTTTGGTTACCCTAGACAAACTAAGTCTATGTAGACTCAATTTGTGTTTGCTTGTAAGTAGGTCAATGAACATGAAATTCAAAAATGGTAAGTGCATGAGGTTGATTCATGAGAATGAAGGGTCTATGAGGGGTATAGCATGGCAAAGGTCTGTGCAGTTAAAGAGACAATTTGCTCAACTAGTTTTGTGTGGACTTTATCAATAGCTTCAAAATCACTGACTTTGGTTTGTGCTTCTTGGCATTTTCCCATTGATTTCTCTCAAAAGAAAAATTAATATGGCCTTTCAAATTTCATTTTACTCATTAATGGTTTGGCAATAATTAGGGAAGCAATGGCAACACTATCTCTGATAGCTCCTTAACCTTTTCTTTCGATAGTGGATATCTCTATGCCTATTCCTGTGGATTTCTTAAACTCTATGATGGTGAACAAATCGAGAAATGTTGCTTCTATGAATGGGATACATTTCGATGATCTAGCATCGATTTTGACTGACTTCACCCATCAAGGGTTCTCCGACGTGTACCTATTGGTTAGTTTATCCTCCCTCCTTCTGCCATTGTATGATTTGCCATGGTTCCCTTCTTCTTTCTTTATTGTGCACTTATTCACGTCCCTTTTTTCCTTTGAGCCAATCAAGCCAAAACAATCGAAGACTAGACCTAAGTCTCACTCCTCTATTCTCAAAAGATAAGAAGGAAACTAGAGGAATCTTCAGCCACTCCTATTTGATTAGCCTAGGAAAAGTGAGTTGGGCACCACAAGGTAGGAGTCGCCACCTGACCGGAGTTAGGAAATACCTTATAGTGCTAAAGCCATAGTTGTTTGAAACCCTACTCCTATTTATACCCCAAGTTAATATAGAAATTCGGTTTGAATTTATAATATTATTCTTTTTCTCAAGTAGCATTCTACAATTAAAATAAATCATGTATTCACATATAAGGAATTTCAAAACATATTTATAGAAGATAAATAAAATGGTTAAAGTTAAAATATCATACATGAAATTGGGCAGTTGATTATCTTGAGAACTTTGGTTCTCGCATGCCAATTTTAGAAAATAATTTTTTATTATTGTGACTTTTATTAAGAAACCCGCTTTATTAACAAAAGCACTAATTAACTAGTTATAAAATGATTTTGATTATCTTTTCAACGTGCAAAAATAATTTTTCTACCTAATGTGGCATTCATGGAATATATCGTGATTGAATATTGAAAATATCATACATAAAATTAGGTTATTGATTACTCGAGAACTTTGATTCTTGTATGTCCATTTTAGGAATTAATTTTATTAAGAATCATCAAAAACCCATTTTATTAGCAAAACACTAATTAATTAAATAAAATTTTTTCGGTTATTTTTCCAACATGCAAAAAATCATTTTCTACTTATTACAAGATTCGCAAAATATATAGGGAAATAATTCAACAATAAAAATATATTACATGGCAATTACCTAAAATACGACCTAACCGAATAAACAATAAAAATAAAATTACATTTTAGAGCACCTAAAATACAATCTAACTAAAATGAGTGATAAATAAGGGAATCAGTAGAAGAACACACAGAGCATAGAATAAAATAGACAGTAGAAAATAAAAGGTCATAAAAAGGTTACATCCCTAGGATTGAAAAAAATAACAATCAAGTCCTAATAAGTTAAACAACTCACATCACAATAAAGATAAAATATTAATATGCAAAGCAAAAATAGATAAATAGAGAAAAATAAAATAAAAAATGAATAGTCACACAAATATAATAATATTGCACAAATAAGTTATCACATATAATTGGTAGATGGATAAGGCAGAAAGAAAAATGAAAATATAGAAAAAAGGGTCGATTAACACATTGAGTATATTTGCCTTCAAAAAAGATATCGACCGAATTGAAAAACTAAGACCAAATCTTTAGAAGTCTAAAAAAATGGTGTTTTAAGAGGTATTTTTACTTTTTGGTGTCTTTTTCCTAAAAAAAACCAACCTTATTTTGAAAAAATGAATTTTGTTTTTATACATACTTCTCGAGGTAAAAAAAATGGCCGTTTTAGGTGAAAATGGCCGTTTTCGGCTCAAAACATCTATTTTGCATAGGAAAATGGCTATTTTTGGATCAAAATAGCTATTTTAGCCTAAAAATAACCGTTTCCCCACGAAAATGGCCTATCTTGCAATATAGCCATTTTCCCTAGGAAAACGGTCATTTTGACATTTTTTTAAGAAAATTTTGAGATCTTTAATAGACATTAAAACCTTATATATTTAGATTTTTGTCCTTTTCATCATCATTAGGGAAACTAAACATATGAGCCCTAAAGACCCATTGTCTATAGCTACCCCCTAAGTTTAAGGAGGTAACTACAGATTGTGTGAGGTGACCCAAAGTTCAAAAAAGAAAGAGACACATGCCCTGTGGGGTGATCCTTTTGTAAGAATCATTGTGACCTAAGTTGATGAGGTTTGGGTAGTGCTGGAGACATTACACCTGTAGTTGATTTGGTTCAGGCAGTGTTGTGAGACATTACACTTAAACTAGGGTAGTGCTGCGAGACATTGTACCTGAGGTTGATTTGGTTTAGCTAGTGCTCTGAGACATTACACCTAAACTCAGGTAGTGCTATGAGATGTTGCACCTAAAGATAATTTGGTTTAAGTATTGCATTGAGATATCACACCTAAACTCAAGCAGTGCTATGAGACATTGCACTCGAAGATAATTTCGTTTAGGTAGTGCTGTGAGACATTGTACATGAACTCAGATAGTGCTATGAGATATTACACTAGAAGATAATTTAGTTCTGGTAGTGCTTTGAGACATTGCGCCTACACTCGGGCAATGCTGCTAGACGTTACACCCAAAACTGATTTTTGAAAGGATTTGTCGTTATTGAGTTACCACTTTTGCTACCTACAATAAGTAGATAGTGTTAGGTTGATGTTGGAACATTTATAATGTTGTATAGAAAATTTAGCTTGCCCTCTATGTAGGAATAAGGATGTAAAATGTGTTAGTCATCAAAAGTCCTTTTGCAACATGGATGCATGTTGTGTGTGTGAGTTCACTTTTTGGAATTCATGTCATGGTTTTGAAAACTATTATCTTTATGTCTTTTCTTCATCTTTCTTCTTTTTTTTTTCTTTTCTTTTTTTATTGTTATGTACATATATTATTTATTCATTTATTACTTATTATATATTATTATATATTATTTTATTTATTATATATTATTATTATATATTATTTTTTTATATTATATTATTTTATTTTTTTCTTAATATTTTATTACATTTTATTATTTTGTTGTTTTATCAATGCTCTATCAAAAGGATAAAAGTGGTGAATAGAATATGATGATTTTTATAAATGAATGCTTTTGAGTACAAAACTTTTGTGTCCTAAACTAATATGTACACAGAAAAATAAAATGAAACAAAATAAAAAATCTAGTAAGCTGAAGGTTGTCTCTAATCCCTAAGTGTCCAAAGCTTTGCCTCTATTGCATCTAGCCTCCTAGATGTTCAATGCTCGAACTCTTCAATCCTCGTGCTGAGATCTATATGAATGTGATAGAGCTACTCTATCATCTAGGCTTCCAAGCCCTACAAGAAAGTCTCAAATGATAACGGTGGAGGTGCTAAAAAAGATGGGCTCACCTTATCCATCTTTTATCTTTAAGCCAGTCTCTGGGGAGATAAGTTTGCCTCCAATGGCTCCTTGAGGTTAAGCATGAACTGGTCATCCCCTCTTTGTTGCTTCCTCACCTATTGATCCAGCTCAACAACTACTAGTAGCCTGTAGCCGACTAGTGCCTAGGAGTTAGCCCTCATGATCCCAATGGTTATGCAGGTGTCATTATAAATCCACAACTGCTATTGAAGGGGCACACTGAGATGCTACTCTGTGATGCCCAATCCTAATAGGATGGCTATGACAACCCTACCAATGATGATCCCTTTCCTAGTGGATCAGCTGGCTTGATAGAGATGCTCGAGGATGGTTTAGGTTAAGTTGAATTGGACACTGTGCTCGATGGCCCAAAGACCATACAGCTTAGTCTGGTTCAATTGATCGGTACTACAGACACATCTTAGGTAGGTGACTACTTAGACCCGATGCAAGTACCAGTGTATTGGGTCTCTAATGGCAGACGCCTTTGTCCAGTGAGTGTTGTAGACCATGCCAACCTAACCAATGGATGACCAATACCCATCTAAGTTCTCCAAAACCTCTATGTCTCTGTCGACTAATAGGTGCAGTAACTAAGTAAACTAGAGAAATGAGATGTTGAATCTTGTTCCAAGGGTAGTAAATTGGATGGAAAATGAGTCACTTAGGTGTGCTCGCAAAAAATGGAAGGTGCTCTAAAACTCTAAGGTGATGGCTAGATAGGTGGCACATCTCTATAGGTAAAACTCCTACCATCCTACTTAAGCGAGCAGCTAGTCTACTCTATCTAGCACCCTAAGTCCCGTAGTATATGGGTACACATATAGCAGCTCCTAATCTGCATGACTAGAGAAAGGCATTTGAACCACTTAACTTTTTCATCAATAAACTAGCCAAGCACTGCTACATGTTTTGGCATAGGTTAGTAGTGTGGGTAGCTTTTTTGGCATTATGGAGGCAAGGTCATTTGTATCTATATAGTGTTTGAGAGAAAAAGATGATAGAATGTATGAAAATGACAAAAAATGGAAGAAATGAACCATATATAATAAAGGGAAAACGACCATTTTTGCTGAGTCAAAATGGCTGTTTTGGCCTTGTGAAAATGTTCACTTTGAACTATGTAAATGGCCAGTTTTAAAGCCAAAAATGCCCATTGTGAGGCCTAAAAATGGCTGTTTTTGGTCAGACTAAAATGTCCATTTTTCGGATTGAAAACAACCATTTTCTGGCTTGAAAATGACCATTTTTGCTCAAAATTGCCCGTTATCTAACCAAAAACGTCCATTTTGTCCAAAATGCATGTTTTCCACCTTTTTAGGCTATAAATATGCTAATGTATACATAGATCCTCATGTTACTTGAGTTTTTCCTCATTTTCGCAATAATGAGTGATGAATTTCTTTAAAAACTTCATAAAATTCTCGATCTCCCATCCACATAGGTGACTTCCATCTTAGCTCCCTATAGTCTAAAATTTCTTTGAAGTGTGCATCTTGACTAGTCTTTTCTAATGGTAGCAACCTAATTTTGGGACCTACAATTCAACATCTTTTGATTTTCTCATCAAGAATTATGTCCCATACTTAAGGAATTTGCTGCAATTTTCGGCATGTCTCACTCTTCTGATACACTACCCTACTATCCAACTTGCATTCCTCACTACCCATATGAGGTTGTCGATACACTAGGTATATTACAGTCTACTCGATGGGTCTCGAGGAGAGGACCAGTCTCTTTGAGTGCACTACTAGCCTATGCTAAAGGCTACACGAACATTCCATTCCTTTATGCGAGTGCATATTTATTCATCTTCTTCTCCAAATACCTAATAGTTTCAGTTGAAGATCACTTTGGAGACTACCATGTATTCAGTGTAGTCAATGATTTGATGAAAGGCCTAAATCCTTTTCCCTTGATCTTGGCTAAAAAAATTCTAGGCCTTAATGTTGTATGATCTGGAGAAGTCAAATTTTTTTGTGAGAGCCTGCTTTTGCTTCAGTTTTTTTTTAGAATAGATCACCCCTAAAGGGGTTTTTGCCCTATTCTCTAATTTGTCTTTTGCCTAAGAAGCCTTTTAAGGTTTTCATTCCTAATAGACTTTTTAAGGATACACTGCCTTTGCAGGTTTTCACCTTACCCCTTGCTTGACTTTTGCTTAGGACACCTTTGCAAGTTTTCATTCCTAATAGCATTTTTTTAGGTATGGCTACAGGAAAAGCTTTGCCTACTGGAGGATCCTCCCCCTCATGTCCTTGGATCTTATAGATTAAAGCATTTGGTGTCTCAAGCTATCATGTGTCATTTCACAGATGTCTCCTAGCTGGGTGCTTTAACAGATGATGTTATAAGTTTTGGGAACTCCTAGATTTACTTACGGTATGTGCAGCATAGCGGTGTGTCAAGCTGCGTTCCTCTAGCTAGCTTTCATAAGCTTACCTTTTGCATCCCCGACCATTGTGTGAGGCAATTTCGCAAGACTTAAAGCATTGACACCTGCCCATTGTCTTTTAGAGGATGAGATAAGTCTATCACCTTTGTTGTCAGCTATCACAACCTTTAGAAACAGTTACCTTTGAAGATGAACAATACACCCAAGCTTGTTTGCAACTTTCAAACTTTCAATCTATATAAAGGATGGGTAATAAGCCCTTCTTGGGATAATCAGGCCTACTGGCTAAGGATAAGCAGTGAGAGCAGCAACAAGAGGTAGAAGATTTAAGAGGGATTTCCTTTCTTTTCTTCTTTTTTTTTTTTGTATTTAACATTACACTCTTTTGGTTTATAAAATGCTCAATCATGCTTATTAAAGTGGTCTTATCTAGTTGCATCATATTGGCATTTTATGATAATCACAATAAGACACTAATGCAACAACACATTTCCTAGTTTAATCAAGGGAGATTTTAATTACATCTTAAACTTCTATCATTAATCAGCCCTCATGGGTTTTCTTGATCGACCATTTTCTCTGAACCCCTCATTGTTGCATAAGATGCCTTTTTTTGGTTTTCACCCTATCAGGGTGCCCACTTTTAGCAAGGTCGCCATTTGCCATTTTTTAACCCATAGGGCTATTATTATTTTTTTCTTGTTCTCATTCATTTGTCTTTAGCCATAGAACCTCTTCAACCTATCTATGTTCACAGGCTCCTTCAATTCTTTTCCATCATAATCTGTAAGTATTATAGTGCCTTTTAGCAATATTTGCTTAAGGAATAATGGCCCCTCCCAATTTGGTTTAAACTTTCCTCTCAAGTAAGGTAGCCTCGGCCTTATTTGTTTGAGGACCAACTCTCCTTTTATTAACTTGTGATTCTTCACCCTTTTACTAAAAGCGCATACCATCCTTTTTTTAGTAAATTTGATTATATTAATTGGCTTTTAGTCACTTCTCATCTAGCAAGTTCAATTGTTGGAACCTCTATTTGACCTAAGTAGTCCCAGGAATCTCTACCCCTATTGCCACTCTCAATGACTAGAGCTTAATCTCTACTAGAAGCACTAAATCTATTCCATACACTAAGGAGAATGGAGTAGCACCTATTAAAATTTGAATCATAGTTTTGTATCCCTAAAGAGTAAAAGGAAGCTTATTAACCCAGTCTCAATAATTTACAGCTGTCTTGGCCAAAATCTTTTTAATATTCTTATTTTTTACTTTAATTGCTCTATTGGCTTGTGGTTTATAAGGGGAGGATTTATGGTGTTGAATCTTGTATTTCTGTAATAATGCCTTTCTTTTTGCTTGAAATTAGATGTCGTTATCTAAAACTATATGATATGGAACCCTGTATCTAAAGATTAAATTCCTCTATATGAATCTAGCCATCTCTCTTGCTTTCAATCTCTTAAAAGATTCTGCTTTGACCCATTTTGAGAAATAATCAATAGCTACCACAACAAAATGATACCCGTTCAAGGCTATTGCATGTATCTCCCTAACTATGTCTATCCCCCATATGGTAAAAGGCAAAAAGGATTATAAACTATGAAGCTCTAATACTGACATATGTTTTAAATCCCTATACTGCTGACACTTATGGCACTTTTACACAAACTTTGAGTAATTATGGTCTATAGTTAGCTAAAAGAATCCTTGGCACATGATCTTTTTGGCTAACTCTAAACCATTCATATGTGTGCCACATGACCCTACGTGTATTTCCTCAATGACATTTTCTACCTCCCACTCTTCTAAGTAATGAAGCTGAAGACTGTTTACTTGCCTTTTTTATAGGACCCCATCTACACTAATGAATTGAGTCGATAGTTTCCTCAATACCCTCTTATCCTTATTTATCGCTTCTTCAAGGAAGTTTCCATTTTCTAAGTAATTTTGGATATCATAAAACCATGGCTTGTCTTTCTCTTATTCTATTTCCATTACTTGCTTTATCTCATAGCAAGGCCTTTCAGATCTGGAAATGATTACCGACTTCATGATTACCCCTATTGGATTATCCCAGATAGAAACCAAGGTAGCCAATATGTTTGCTAGCTGATTCTCATCTCTTGAAACATGATGGATAGTGTAAATTTCAAATTGTCCATTAATAGATCATAGGTATTCCATATAAGGCATTAATCTTTCTTCACGGATGGTCCACTCTTCATTAGTTTGATACACTACCAATGATGAATCCCCAAATACCTCAACTGTTCTCACACTAAGAGCCAATAATGTTTCAAGTCTGAATATACAAGCTTCATATTCTGCCATGTTATTTATGACTTTAAGTCTTAGCTTTTTTGCTAGCGGCAATTTTTCTCCATCAAAGGTTACTAAAATTACTCCTACTCTTGCCCCTTTACAGTTCACTACCCCATCAAAATACATCTGCCTTCCTTAGACTATAATCGGGTTCATGTTTTCATTTGGGAATTTGAACTCCAACTGCTCACCTTCTAATAGATAATTGGCTAGAAATTCTGTGATTGCCTACCCTTGTATGGTCTTCCTTATTATGTACTGAATGTCAAATTCTTGAAGTAAGAGAAGCCATTTACTCATTCTGCCCACCAAATATGGTGCCGCCTGAATGTATCTTAATGGATCATGTTTAGATACTGCCTATATAGTATACAATTGGAAATAGTGCCTCAGTTTCTTCAAAGCCCACGCTACTGCTAAGCAAATCTTTGCCACTTCTACATATTTGACCTCGTAAAGAAAAAACTTCTTGCTCAAGTGGTAAATTGCAAATTCAACCCCTATCTCTTCTTTCTATGCTACCATAGCCCTAACTGAACACTCTTTAATAGACAGATAGAGGACCAATGGCTTTTCATGCCTTGGTGGTTGCAAAACTGGTGGATTTAGTAGATATTCCCTGATTATGTCAAAAGCTTTCTAATAGCCATCATTCCACTTGATCAGTTGGTTCTTTTTGAGAAGTTTGAAAGTAGGTTCATGTATGGTATTAAGCTTAGCTATAAAATTGCTTATGTATTATATTTTACCTAGAAATCCCCTTATCTCTTTTCCTTCTTTGGGACTGGCATTTCTTTGATTGCTTTGATTTTATTAAGGTCCACCTCGATTCCTTTTTGACTCACAATATGCCTTAGGAGCTTTCCTAAAGTTACCCTAAAGAAACATTTTTTTGGATTCAAGCATAGATTTTATCTTTTTATCCTCTTAAAGAACTTTTCTAGGGCCTCAAAATGTCAATCCCTTATAGGGGATTTGATCATCATATCATTGACATACACTTCCACTTCCCTATGAATCATGTCATCAAGGATCCTTGTGGCTATCTTTTGGTACGTAGCCCTAGCATTTTTTAAGTGACATAACCTTATAACAGAAGGTCCGCCATTTCATGTTGATGGCAGTTTTTATCTTGTCTACTATTCTATTTAGAATCTAGTTGTAACCAACACATCCATCCATGAAACTATACATTTTTCACATTGCAGCACCATTAATCAACACATTTATAAGAGGCAATAGGAAGTCATCTTTTTGGTATGCTTTATTCAAATCCCTATAATCTATGCACATCCTAACCATACCATCTTTCTTAGTGACTAGAACAACATTGGCTAACCATGTCGGATACTGTACCTCTTTTAGGAATTTGGCTTC
>CANXYI010746317.1:0-17311 GCA_948208565.1 Hura crepitans | reverse complement strand
TTTCTTTCTTTTATAAGAGGTATAGGTTTGCACTCATGTACTAGTGGATATAGGTTGTATATGTGAAACCGCAGTATCATGTATATATGGATATAGGTTGTACATGTTGAATTACAGTATCATGTATGAAATGGTTATTCTGTGAATGCATGGTTATTGTGGGTCTCTGACCCTGTGATTGAGTACTGTTGATTGAATGACTGTAATTTAGAGGACCAGAGGGTCTAATGGTGTATGTGGAGGTTATATATGCGTTTAGAAGTGATTTTCTTGTAGGTTCAAATTTGGGTTAGATAACAGGGCAGCCGTTATGCTGCCCGAATATTAGGAATTGTCTGGTAGCACCTGATGGCGATACTCCCGGATTACAGGCATACAGTTGGAGGAGAGTAACACACCTTATTGGTCCAGGTAGGATTGGTAGGGGGTGTTACATATTTCCCATTTGCAAAAAATTTCAACACTGTGTTTTTTTATTCCTCATAATTTATAACTAATAGGAAGTGCCACTTTTCAAAATTTTCTTAGCATATTTTTGAAATTTTCCATTTGGCTCTAAGCAATTTATAGTTTGTCATAGACTATAAATTCAAATTTTGTTTTTAACTTTTGACCTCTTATATGACCTCAAATGCTCCTCAAATTTGACTACAACATGTCTTATAATTAATATAAATTTTTGATTGGGTTAGGTCTATTTGGCTTGGGGACACTATTCATAGCTTGAGTGGCATTATTCATCAGGGCTTGCTCCCAAACCTCATTTTTCAGGCATTTTCTTATCATTACTATGCCACACATCACTTCCTTATTACTCCTATGTGTCTCTCTCCTTTTTTTTCTTTAATATTGAATGGTGAATTTCCCATTTTGCTTTTGCTCTTTCCATAAAATTACCTTTTTAACCTTCAATCGTTTTTCACTACATAGTTCACACCAACTGACTCTACACGATCTATACATCTATTTTATCCCCCACCATTTCTTCAAATTCTAATTCTATCCTCTTGAAAACTAGACAAAATGTCTAGGTATGACAATCCTTCCCCTCTTTAGAAATTTTATCCTTAAAATTTCATTAACATGTTTCCCCTTTTAGGTTTTCTATAAGAGTCCATATAACATATGCATCTAGTTCCTACTATCGTTCTTGTTACTCTCATTATATGATATACTCGCTACTACTAACTGAACCACCTTTAATAATGTAAATCCATCATACTTTCAACCACTTTCAATGGTGTAAATCCATCATACTTTCATGGTAATTATTCTAATTGTAAGTCCTCATCCACTAACAATCTATTCCTAATCATTCTAAAAATTCTTTATTTTTAATCTTACCATATAACCAGTCTCATTTTTATTATTTCATGGCCAAATCCTTGTCCTTACCCTACTTCATTATCAGGCATCTAAATTTTATATCCATTTTTAACTAACACAATGCTCAATTCAAAAACTTCTATTGTATAAGTATGTCCTATCAATTTCCCCTTTCAATCAACGCAATATGCATTTAGATGTGGATGAATCATTATTATGCATATGTGGAAATGTCAATTAATGATAATAAGGTGTTATGATCATACATGTTCCTATGATGGCAATGACATGAGATCATGAATAACCCAATACTTATGCATCATGTTCATGAAGATAGCCTTAAATATCACAAAAAATTGATAGGCATGTTATGAGTGTTAACTCCTATATCCTTAAATATTATTATTTCACATGATGTCTAAGTTGGTTTCACTTCGTATTCCTTGCTAGTATCTTTTTCTAGACCATATGAAAGGACTTTCAACAATCGCAGTAACATTCCCACAATGTTATAATGTCTCTATTCTGAATCAGGTATTTACTTCACACGTCAGTTATATTGTCCTATTTCTATGTAATTCTTATACTATCATAATTCCTTTTTATATCTCTTCATGTTCTACTCTACTTACCCTTTTACAATTCATCTCTTATTGGTTCACCTAGGTACCTTATTTGATATCGTATTAACATAGAATTCTTAATCACTATAATACTTCCAAGTACTATATTTTTATGCCTATAGTTTTATTCCTTTTTATCCTAGCCTCACATCTCTTGCCACTTTATACTCTATCCTTATGTTCACATTTATCTCATGTCACTCTATTGACTCATGTCTTACATACTTCCTTAAAGGTTTTCTTAAATCCTTCTTTACATAGAGTTTCCCCAATTGAGTTTTAATGTAACCGTCTTTGTTTATTGTAAGATCTATCCTTTTTACCCATTTTAGTTGTTCAGCTTATAGATAAAGTCTTTTTTATTTCTTATTATTGTTCACTTTCTCAATAACTATCATTTTCTATAATTTCTCTGTATTCTGTTAAAATTCTTATAGCATATTGTTCATTTTATGACAAAGTTTTCCATATCATCCTCTACTACTCTCATTCACTTGCTTCATTTTGTTTTTGCTTCAAATTATTTTATCTTTGTCAGTATCTATCTCTATTTATAGCCATCTAGCCCTATAAGCTTTTATGTTCATTAATATGTCTTTTATTATTCTACATTTTAAACATGTACATATGTCCTTCATAATATTTCTAAATATGTGAGCAAGTGGATCCTTATCGATGTTCTAGTAGATATATTAATATATAATGCACATGCACATACACATTTTATACACACTGTTAAATCTCATGATGTGCAGTGGCCCTTCGTGAAACTCAAAGTGGCTATACCCGCCATCAAATCTTAAGATGTGCAATAGCCCTTCGTGGACCATAAGGTAGTTGCACTTACACAATCATAAGTTCAATAGTCCTTATAGACTAGCACATCATGACACCAAAGTATCCTAGTAGCTACTAACTCCCTAGTTGACCGATTAACCTATCTTGTAGGTTGTCCAACTCATATGGGCTAGTATTTGTCTCAATTTCATTTGCTTTCCATACATTTCCAATCCATATAATTTAATTGCAACATATCATTTCATCATCTTAATGTTTCTTACGTTATATTTATACTCATGGTATACCTTTTCAAGCTTATCATAAATACTCCTTAAATATCAATTTCCTACTATATTCTTATTAATTATAACATCTCTTGTCATTATGCCTCAACATTCATCCATCATGAGTAGAAGTATCCTTCGATTAATCTTTACTCCTAATTTATTATCTTTCAAAACATTTATGTTATTTATCAAATACTCAACATTTCAATATAAAATATGAATCTATCCTTAATGTTCTTAATTCCTTAATTACTTATTTTTATAAATATTCCTTTGTTCTTCATGCATAAATAAATAAATGTTTATTTTATAGTCTTTAATTATCTAAAGTATAATCAATATTTCTATATTTTATTGCCATTAGTTAATAATTATGATTTATAATAATTATATATGTATATATGTATATATTTTATCTTATTAAACCATTTATCATATCTTTCTCATAAAATTAATTTCATTCAATTCCATGTTAAGAGATCATTAATGTACCCTTTTTGGATTCAAATTCTAACTACTTTTTATTTTAGTTATTGTATATTTCTCTTTCTTAGGTATTAGGAATATATTCTAACATTTTCATTATAATTAGTTATATTCACCTCATTTAGAATAATTAACATAAGATAATTATATTATATAATTGATTTCATATGTTCTCATTGTATCTTCTTAATTGAGTCCTATTCAATTAGTTTGTAATGATACTTAAGCATATATTATATATCTATATATTTAGTACAATTTAGCTAAATCATATTTAAGTCCTACATGTCTCCATACTTCTTTTTTTTTTTCACTTATCTTTCACTCAAGTTATAATTCTTTAGTTATGTATGTATGATGAATTCACTTTTATTTCTATTTAATTAACTCCTTTAATTCTTTATTCTCTTACCCCTTGTATTATATGTTCTTCCTTACACATTTGTATAATCAATTGGTCACTTATAATTATTTATACAAACCTATTATTCACTTAAACATACTTATTTTGTTATAATTAATTTATTTCTTTTATTAATTATTATATATATATATATATATTATCATGGTAGCTTGAGTATATATTTATATATATTTCAAATTATCATATGTCTAAGTCCTAAATATTTATTTCAAGTATTTATTTTCCTGCATCAAATCCCATATCTACCATTATTATTTAATTACATTTAATTAACTCTAAAATAACTATTATTACTTAATATGAATTTTAGCCATATTTGCTTTCTTGTCTTGATTATTTGTTTTCAATATTCTATCCACTCTGACATAATTCTCTTAAGTCCTAATTATATTTCCAAACTCAAATTCTTACTACATTTAGTTATTGAAACTAAATTATCAATATTAAAGGTGCACAAAATTCCTTAATATATAACCAAATTATCAATGTTCATGATGTACAAAATTCCTTAATTTAATTAAATTCAAGCCAATTAATGTTTTTCTTAAATTTTTTCCTTTTCCTTATTTTCCATACTTTAAACATCCTGATATAAGTCTCATATACTTATATCCATTTAACTCATTCATATAAAATAACATAATCACATCACATTCACATGTATATAACCATAGTTAGAATACACATCCCCATTAGTTTAAATCCATTGATCCATTATTTTCTCTTCTTTAGATCCATCTCATCATTATCACCCCTATATCCTCCACTATTTCCATAATAGATTTCTACATGAAAAACCCATTACAATGCATTAATAACATAATCAAGCTTAAGTTATTAACTAAATGATCATAAAGTTAAATAACTCATTTAATTAATTAAATGAAAACACCACTTACCAACCCTTAAGTAGGCCTTTCTTTCCATCTCTTTCTTTCTCTAAATTATATCTCTTGCCCAACATCCTTTAAAGGCTATCAACCTATCTCAATGTAGTTTTTTATTTTGGTGGAATTTAACTAAGTAACTAAAAAAATTTTGGGTACATAAGAGCTTGTAAATTTTTTCCTAGAAAGGGAAATGGGGAATGACTTTGGCTAAAATTAAAGTGATTAATTTAATATTATTTAGTTATTTATAGGTTAAATGGAGGGCTATGATTAAAAGTAAATATTACACATGGATGGTTTAGATTATTCCATGTGTATATTCATTAAAATTATCAATTAATCATGTATACCTCATTATTTCTTCATTTCTACTTGGATGGCCATGATTTCTCCATATCTCTACATGATTTAAGGTCCAAAAATGCTCTCTACAAAATTATTTGTCATTTTCTTTTCATATGTACACATTTAATGTGAATTTATTTCATAAATTTTTTTCATAGGTCTATTCTTTAAAAAATTCCAACACTATGATTTTTGGATTCCTTGTAATTTTTTACCGATAAGACGTGCCACTTTCAAAATTTTTTTAGCACGTTTCTAAAATTTTCCATTCAGCTCTAAGTAATTTACTATCTACCATAGGCCATAAACTCAGATTTTCTTTTGAATTTTTACCTATTATATGACCTCAAATACTCCTCAATTTTGACCACAATGCATCTTATAATAAATAAATTTTTTTTTGGGTTAACTCCATTTGGCTGGAGGATATTATTCATGGCTAGGGTGGTACTATTCATTGAGGCCTGCTCCTGAACCTAATTTTTCATGCATTTTCTCATCATTACTAGGCCATATGTCACTTCGTTATACTTTCATGAGTTTCTATCCTTTTTTTAACCATGGATAGTGAATTTTCCATTTTTCCCTAGTTTTTCCATGAAATTATCATTTTGCCCTTTAATTGTTTTTCGCTCCGTAGTTCACACTAACCAATAATACATGATTCGTACATCAATTTTATTCCCTACCATTTCTTCAAATTCTAATTTTAACCTCACAAAAATTGGATCGAAAGTTGAGGTGTGACATTTCACCTCAAACAAGACTTAAATGTCATGGGCTATGCATGCATTTTAAATTTGAGAGGTCATTGGGCCTAATGTGGCCCATAAATGAGCCTATGTATCCCCTAATAATGCTTAGGTAAGCCCACCTTAGAAGAACTGCTAAGACTATATATGTGGAAGTAATAAGGTTGGAAAGCATATTGCTTGTGTTTGTCCTTAGACATCCTAACTTATGGCCTTTTCTATCCTTATGTACATAACATTGTATTTGCTTAATGACAAAAACTTTGTATCTTTCTTGTTTTTATATATCATATGTATCTCATAAACTTTATATTTCCATCCTGCTATATATGCATTGTGAACAAGTACACTTAATAGTAGTGCATGACACATTAACGATGCATTAAGCATCCTATAAATGTTCATCAAGCATCCTATGATCTCATTCAACTTTTAACTATCCATATCATACATCGACATGTATACATGCATCATATTTGTTCCCAAAAACATCACTCATAAATAAAACACATATTACATATCATGTATCATCTTGGATAATTCATGCATCATCACTAACCTTTTATTTTACAACCACCATTGATCCATCTTTCGCCTACCAAAAAGAAGTAATCATGTCTAGAGATGAAGTGGTAACAAAAGCCATGCTAACTTAGATCTTTCAAGAGATGGAAGAAAGAATAATGGCTGCCATGACTAATGCACTGTCCAATATGTATGCCACTGAGATAGAAGCCAACATTCTATTGTTGACAATTGTAAGAAAGAGATGGTTGATGACTAAGCTTTTGATGTGGAGGTACCACTTGCTAAGCTCAGTTATAATAGGGTTCCACCACCCAAGTGTGATGAGAAGGATCCTATAAAAGAGCTCAATGAGAAACTAAAAGGCATGAGTCATTTAATGATCGAGGGAAAAGACATCAACCTAGAAGTTATCAGCTTAAAGCCTAATCATGCCATGCTAATAAATTTAAAATTCTAAATATAATTAAGGTTGATGGCACTACAGACCCATGAACTCATTTGAAGCATAATGTAGTATTTTTGAGGTTGACACATCTATTAAAAGCACAAATAGTAAGCTTGTTTACTATGTCTCCAATTGGGAAGCTTTATATTTGTACCATATCTTGGAAAAGAAGGTTAAAGTAAACCAGGAAGAGTTAGCCCATACAGTCAACAAACAATACTCAAACAATATAAGTATCAAGGTGACCCACAAAGACTTGTAGTTGGTATGCCAAAAGCCCAAATAATCCTTTTCAAAATACTTGGAACAATAGAGGGCCAAGGTACTTAAAATAAGGAAAAACTTAAAGACATTGACTAGATCAAAATGTTCATCAAGAATGCAAATAATTACATGAAAGTTGGACTTAGTGCCAAAGGCATTACTACATGGGAACAACTCAAAGACATATCCATTAATGTGAAATAGCCTTTCAAAATAAAGGACTAAAAAATAGTGAAGTCACTAAAAGCAATGATGGAAATAACAACTCAGGTAAAACTATAGAAGTTAACATGGTCAACACTTACCACTTCTTTGAATTAGGTAGACCTATGTCTTGGTGTCTAAACAAGATCATAAAGGAAGGGAAACTTCAATTGTTAATGTATCAACCTCTGATGAGGCTATTTCCAATGAAATAGAGGCATGATTTATATTGTGCTTGTCATTAGAAGAAAAGACATCTCATAAACGATTACAAGAACCTTCATCATACAATTAAGAATCTCATTGATGCTAAGTAGATACCTAATCTAGAAGCCATAAGCTTTCCTAATTAATCTTGTTTCTCATCTTCTTAGTTTAATTCTAAGCTTTTATGATCTTTACTTTTGCTTTAATAATAAGAAGTTTACATTCATATGGTTTTATAAGTACATTTTGATTTTAACATTGAAAGGGGTAAATCCTACGAATAAGACCTACTTAAGCCTACTTTTGAAAGATGGATCAATGATGATACATAGCATTCGGCATCACTTGGAATCATACACAACATTAGCCAACTCTACAAATCATACATAACATTAGCATCATAAAAATCACAACTTGTAGTCACATGCACCATACATACGTTTGCTAGACATATGACTTCATCTAGGTATACTACTTAGGCTTAATCATGCATCATTAATCTATACATGTATCCACCATACAAAGCCTCACCCATTTATACATACATTCACCTAAGCATGGATAGGTATCATTCATCATGTAGATTTCAGTCACGTAGTATAACCTCACCTAAATTAGGCATCACATTCATTCATTTGAACTTCACTCATTAAATATATATTATAATGAGGATACACCATACATAATATCATAAATGCTTAAATCATGTATCATATCACATTAACCATGTATCACACTAACCATAAGGATCTTCTTTTGCTTAGGTTCTTCAAAGGAAAAGGTTGAACCCCTTTCCTTCCTTAAAACTCTTTACCATAACTAATGGCAA
Source organism: Hura crepitans (assembly GCA_948208565.1). Taxonomy (NCBI): domain Eukaryota; kingdom Viridiplantae; phylum Streptophyta; class Magnoliopsida; order Malpighiales; family Euphorbiaceae; genus Hura; species Hura crepitans. Next base: position 8,921 of record CANXYI010746317.1, on the reverse strand, counting down.
GCAAACCTAAAACCAAAGATGAAAATGAGGTTCCCTCTTTCTGACATTTGGTTTACCACCTTAGGGGCCAACTATTGACCAACTGCTAGATTGCACTAATTAAGGATATGGAATGATCCACTAAAGATATGATAGATTGTCCTTATTTTCTTTTCTAGTTATCTCTTGTCTCTATGATAAAATAATTAAAATTTAATAAAACAATGTTTAACTTTTCATGAGCATCTTTGTTCACCTCATTCATTGAATAGCATGGTACTCTTAAACGTGAATTGAGAGATTTTCAAAAGAAATAAAATAGTAAAAAAATAAAAAAGGCAAAATAAACATGGTTACCTTAATCCAAAAGTGTCACAAATAATTCATGATGGTTCACCACACTACTACACATAATTCTAAAGCTCAAAACATGATTTTTCCTTGTAAGGCATGAGAAATGTCCTAGAACATGAAATGAGAGATAAAGAGAAAATAATAAACTGGGCGCAACTAAACCATAATGAATGCTTCTTTCATTAAATCTTAATAAATGTCCAAATTCAATAGGTTCTAAAGATTAAAGCATTAAATTCATATTTTGAAAAAGAATTTTGCCCAATCATTTTTTTCAAAGCCTAAAAGCTTGTAAGAACCATTCTAAAAATTCAAACATTTTTCTTATTCTTACTCAGAAAAAGCCAAAGCTCAGAAGGCTTTAAAAGACAAAACTCCAATAAAAGGGCTCATCTTAAGCCTCAAACAATTGAGCACTCTCTTTTTAACTATGGTTACCCTCATTCAAAAAAAAAAAAGAGTTTTCTAATTCCTATTGGGCTGATCAATCAAAAGCATAAGCCTAGGCAAAAGTTAGGGAATTCAAGAGAAAATTATTAGTCAAAAAATCTTTGGACTCACTAGTAATAAGAATATCATCAATACAATACTTGGAAATGTCAAAATGATGACATTCAATAGATAGTAGAAGTGAAAGGATGACACTAGGGGGTATAAAGCTAGCACCCATAGCAAGCTACCTGCTAATCTAAAAAGCTCCATCAAACTACAATGAGGTGAGCTTTAAGTTATCCATTAAAATTTACAATTTGCAAAAGTTCATGAGCATATCAACAAGCTCCATAGAAGTAAATTTTGATATGATCAATTAGAGGTAACACTACTAACTTTAGAGCCACTAGAAATCCTAGCACATAATGTGGATTAGTTAAAAAAATAAGAAAACTTGCTAGGATCAAAACTCACAAAGGGTTACTTGGGAAAAAAACATAGTAGACCTTGCTAGATCAAAAACCCATAAAAGGTGATCTAGGTAAAAATTAGCAGTAGGGAGAAAATATTTGGTTAGAAAATCTTCAAATCGGAAAATTCCAATGGCACCATACTGTGCAATTATATATATTTGCATCCTTTATCACTTGTTTATCATATTTATTCATTCTACAGCCATACATTCTTAAATGTTATCCACAACAAATAAACATTTTTCCTTACCACATTTAGGGCATATTCCATTCAACCTACTCCTTTCCTCCTTTATGGAAAATTCCACTTCCTTTCTCAACATCTCATTTTAACCTACTTCTCTATGCCTTCTCTAATCCTTTCATTACCCTAATTTTACATATTTCTTTATAAGACATCTCATTGATATTACCCTTAACCTAGTCTACCACTTTGTACCTTCACTTTTATCAAACCCAAGTTTTTTCCTACAATGAGTTTGAGGGGAGAGTGATCTCAATAGTAACACATTTACTAGTTCATAAATTTGCTCGCTCATATTCATTCATACATCTATCCTAGGAAAAGATTCCCATTTGTCGATACATACAGATGTCTTTATCATTCATCCATCATAAGAAAAACATTCATCATAGGAAAAGATGCATTTATCATTCAAACATATATCTACCTTTACCATTCATCCATCATAAAAAGAACATTCATTCATAATAGGAAAAGATGCATTCATCATTTAACATATATCTGTATTTACCATTCTTCTATCATAAGAAAGGATTTATTCATCCATTCACTCATCTATAAAAATTTATATTCATCATGTACCTACCTATACTTGCATTCATTATTCATTCATGTTCCTCATTCATTTAGAAAAGAATAAGCAAAAACATAAGCATCACTTCATGCATTCTCTAGTAAAAAACATACCTTGCCACATTCTTTCATTTAGAAGATATTAGGAACCAATACGTATGTCATTCATTTGCTTAATCAATGCATTCATTCACTAAAGTCATCTCGTATACCACCTTTATGTTTCCATGCTCATTCATCTAAGATGGGATAGAGTGCATTCAATTATTCAATAGAAATTAGACACATTCATACATTTGCACTTATCTAAACTCATTTATAAACCTACATTAAGTAGGCATCCATGCATCCAACATTACTTAAACACTTTAGACATATAACATATACACACATTCATTAAGTTTACATGCAATCATTATCATTCATCATTTGGTATAAACACTATATCCAAACATTAGTCATATAGCTCACATAACTTAGGAACACAAGAGATAAGTGACATGCATGTGCACATCATTTAGGATAGAGTAACATAGAAAAGTATCATTCATTTATCTAAAGCACAAATACACCTATGTAGGGCACAACATTCATTTCAGTCCATATCAATTCAAATATACACATATCCTAGTAACATAGCTCATCCACACTTATATGCATATAGCATACGTCTATCACTTCTATGCACCTAGATACATTTAAGCCTTTAACTCATGCATCAGTCATTTACCTATATCACACACAACACATGTGCACATGATGTTACACATATACTTGCATGATATTAATGTCCTTAACCCTAAATATGGTTCAGACAATTTCTTTGAACCTATCAATAGATATGATTCAGTTCACACTATTAGGCTATCTTTTAGACTTATCACTAGATTTGGTTCGGTCTACCCCATCAGAATATTTTTTTAGACTTATCACTAGATTTAATTTGGTCAGCTTTTAGGTTATCTAGACTTATCACCAAATTCATTTTGATCAGCTTTCAACTTATCTAGACCTATCACAAAATTCAGTTTGGTTAGCTTATCTAGACTTAACACTAGATTTAGTTTTGTTTATCAGCAACTTACAAACTTAAAGGCAAATATGAACCTGTATTTGATGTAGTTTATCTATACCTAGAGGTGAACAAGCACCCACATTTGGTGTAGTTTTCTTTAGTTCAACATCTCAAAATTCTCTTAAAGGCAGACAAACACCCATATTCAACTTAGCTTATCTTCAATTAAAGGTGAATAGGCACTTGTATTTAGTGTAGTTCTTTTCAATTTAATGTTGTGATCTCCCTTAAAGGCGAGCAGACACATGTAATTGATGTAGCTTACTTTAAAACCCTATCTCATTTAAAACTTTATAAGAAAAGGCATGCTTGAATCTAGTTAGATTTTCACTTCACTTGAAGACAAGCAAGCACCCATATTTAGTGTAATTCATCTTTATAATATCAAATCTTTTTTTAATAGGAAGATATAATTCTAGTCTAACCAATTTTTACTATGATTTAGAGGCAAGCATTCATATTTGATGTAGCTTTATGCCAGGTAAGTATATTTTTATGTGAGTATCTCAAACTTTGGTACTTTGATGTGCATTATTTCAATTTCTACATTTTCACAACACACACTAAAGTAAGGGCAACTGTAAATGCTCTACTTTTAGGCCTATAATGATAACTAAAAATAGGCTCAAGCAATAATACAAGTAACTTAGAACCCTGGTATATACAAACTAACCTAGTGTAACTTTGTTAAAACATAATGCCATGAGGTCGACACCGATTAACCAAGACCTTGACTAGAACAGTAAGCCACATCACAAGGTTTGCCCAGACAAGTCAAAGCCCATGTCCATATGGACTATATTAGACTCAGCCCAAAATTAGTCCTAAAGCCCATAAACCATTTGGGTGGACCCAAAGCCTAGCTCTATATGAACTTAGACACCCCAAGTCCATATAAACCTACTGACAAAAAGCTTCCAAAAGTGTAAACTTCCTATTTGAACTCTATTTCCTAATATCACTAGAACTTTGCCTATCCACCATGCCTATAAATACATTTCTCAATAGAGAAGAAATGGGGAGTTAGGAAAGAGGCAATTAGAAAAGCCAAACCTACTATTCTAAGAGTCTAAGCATGAACTCTAAAGCAGGATTCACTTTGCTAGGCCTTTAGCCCATATCAAAATAATAATCCTTTCCTAAACTCTACACTAGTTTTATTGCTTAAAGTTTATTCACAAGGTAAGATCTAAGGCATCGTATTGTATTCATCTGTATTAATACATATTACTTCTATAAACAAATGATCTCCCATGATTAATCATATGTGAGCTGATTCAATGTAATCTCCATATTAATTATAGGAGTAGGTTATTATTTTAAACTATTTTAATCATTTGTAATTGCCTGTTAAGATGTTATGAACATTCTTTAATTGACACTCTAATCTCACCAACTTATCTTAAAGAATGTTAAGTTTCGTACAAACTTAATATACTAATATGTTTATGATCTAACAATCATATGGACTATTGTTCGACACAATTTCTTATTTGCTTTGTATACTATGTATTTTGCTCACCATGTTGACAAATTTATATGTTGTTATATTATATCATTATTCTATTCTTTACTAAGGATACTGTTGACATTCTAGAACTAATGTATGGTCCACACAGATTCCTTTTGTGGAGGATAGTAGTCCATGTGGATATATATGTTTTATACATGCCTATTCTATTTTATGGTTTTGCTGGACACCCTTTAACAAGGATTGTAGTCTACAAAGATATATGTTTTGAATTCCTATCCTTATGAATATCTGTACTTCACATTTTCCTTTGCAAGATTAATTTGTCATTCTCTTAGTTAGAGTAATCATTTAAGCATGCATCATAATAATTCATATTTATATCATATAAGTTGTCATCATCCTATTTGGTATTGTTTTTAAATACTCATAGACCATTATTTTTACACTAACCTTTCTCTTTGAGTTGTATAAGAGTGACCATTCGTATTGGGTAAGAGGTTAGGATAAACATATTAGCCATGATACAACATAGTCTGTATGGACATAGGGTGGAGGTTGTAGTGAGTCTACATAGACTTGATGATGTAGAGATGAGACCAAATAGCTTACTATTTATTTATTTATTTATTTATTTTTGTACTTTTTATTTCTCTCGACTATTTTGGGTTATAATAGGTAGCTTAATAACTCATTTTACATGCCAAAAGCCTAAACTTAAATCAATGGTTTTTTACCTAATTAATTAGTGCTTTCCTAATAAAATTGTTTAAATTTTTCCTTAATAAAATTGACCTAATAATATATTTTAACAAAGGCCAATCTCCTAGAGATAGGAGTTAGGCAATTACTACCAATTCTTATGGAATTATAGGTAGTTGTCAAGTCAAACAACAACTAATAAATAGCCCAATTTCTAGATGTCTAATATACACTGATACTTATTGTATATTTCAAATATGGAAATTTATTCTATCTAAGTGAAAAGGTGACATGAATGCTTTAATTAAAATGCTTGCTTGCATGATACGACATTGATAAATGTTAAACAAAAAGGAAGGTATATTATTAGGGAATAAATAAGATCTAATTTTGAATCTTTTCTAGGCAAAAGATTAGTGGTCTTAGTGTAGAGTTAGGTGGCAACTCTAAATAATAAATGCCTCATCCCTGGTAAAATGCAATAAATCTACACTTATTTTTGGAACCCTAAAATTTTTCTAAGAAACTATGCATGCCCAAATTAATGGTTTTAGTGTTCTTTTCGAGTTTGGTGTGGTTTAGAATTTTTTTATGAAATTTTTATAGAAAAATCCTTTTATTATATTTCTAGAAAAAAAGTGGAGGATAGCTAAACAAAGGGGAAAAAAGGTTCGAAGTGCCTCTCGAGATGCCGAATGATCATTTTGTAAGTGAATTTGATAAAATATGCATAGACTTTTGTGTTTAATGCTTTTTCAGGTATGTATGTATTATGCTCACTTTGTTACTTTAGAATTATGGATAATCCCAAAATGTTAATAATGGATGTTTAAGGATTATGAGGTATTAAATGAATAAAATTAATGAAAGATGGATTAAAAATAAATAAAATGGTAAAGAACCCATATTGGTTGAATGGTAAGTATAAGAAGGGTATAATGGTAATTTATGTAATCACAGTTGATATTGACATAATTGGTGTGTATTAGACCTAATGGTAATGGCACATTATTGTTTAAAGGTAATTAATGAGAAATGCTAATGATATCATATGGTATGTTTAAGGTTTATGTATATTTATGTGTGTAAGTGTGTTATATATATAACATGTTAGCATAATGTAGCTTGTAAAGTATGTGTTGACATGGTGGCAATTTGAGTCATAGGATTTAAGTCACAAATAAATGGTATAACATGATGACTTGTATACACATGAGGAGGTAATAGTTATGATTAGTTAATATTAGGGAATGTGATACATGTTCGTTACCATGAAATGGTAAATGTTAAGGTGATAAATATACATAACAAAATGATTATATGAATGGACATGGACATGTAACAACATATATAAGCCATGTAATGTATATGTAATTAAAATAAAGGCATCAATAGCCTATATGTGCTGGACAACCTACAAGATAGGTTGATCGATCAACTAGGGAGGTTGTAACTTCAAGGGCACTTTGGTGTCAATTTCATATGGATACAGTTGTTGTGAGGTTTATGAGGGCTACCGAACACTTAAATGTTATATGTTAATGAGATGATATTTTCATACAGGTGCAGCTACCATGAGGTTTAGTAGGGCCACTGCATAATTTCATATAGGTGCAACATTCTTGAGGTTTACTAGGGCCACTGCACATTTTTCTGCTAGTGTAGTATTTATGAGGTCTAGTAAGGCCACTTTACACTTCCATGTAGGTGTTATCACTGTAAGGTCCACTTTTATTCTAGTACAAGAGTCATGAGGTCTAAAATATAGGTCATTGTCTAGTATTAGAATTTGTGTTTATTAGATATGGGCTAAGTAAATGGTAAATTAACATTATGTTAAGTAATGAAGCATAAGGTTGGAAATAAATTAAAGATATAATTAGTATAACTAAATATAGAGTAACATAGCATTTCCTTTTTATATATGTGACCACATATGTATAATATTTTGTATGCATACTTCATAACATATTTTTGTGTGGCATTGTATGCTTAAAGTGATTATGTGCGTAAGTGTAAGCATATTTTCTTGAATATATGACTAAGCTTTATGCTTAGTGCATCGTGTTTTTTATGCATAGGTTATAAATAGTCAGCACCAAGCCAGCCTTAAAGTAGAAGTGCAATAGATCCAATTATTATAATTTTGGTATACTTTTGTATTTCATAGTATGATGTATATAAAAGTTGATGGCACTTATATAAAGATAGTTAAGATTAGTTAGTTTTGTCACATGTACATAATCAACACAAGTTTAGCTTGAGTATGTAATTTAATATGATATATGCTATATCACTGCAGCTTGTTTGTGGGTGGATTTAAGTTTTTTAACATGTTATGACTACTACGGTTGATATGATTAACTTGACTGTGATAATGTTGATTGAGATAGATTATGAGGATCATAAGGATCTAGGATCATAGATTGAGATTTTATAGAAGTGCTATTTTATATAGGTATTATTTTAGGATATGACACTGTGTAGCCGTTATGTTACCCGATTTTTATCTTAACGAGATAATCTCATTTATGTATATATGTATGTAAGGTGTGATTTGTTTAAATATTAGCCCAAGATATTTCATGATAATTACACATACAAAAAGGGTTTTAGGAAGAAAATGATAGAACTAAGTTTGTTAACATGCCATCTCTTATTCAAGCTAGTACCATTTTATGTAAGAGGTGTCATAATATGCCATCTCTCATTCGAATCCTACTAACTGGTCAAGTGTGAGGTGTCACATGGCTTAAATGTAGATGTTTACAAAATAATTAATGATGTAGTGATAAACATGTAAGGAGCCTAATATGAATCATGGATATAAAAATGCTTATGTAATAGAGATGGAATTTATGTAGGTATTATATGAAATGGTTATGGTATATGTGAAAGTTGATGGCATTGTTGTGCTTGTCATATGGCCAAGTGGCCTAATGATATGAGATGAGTAAGCTTAATACAAGTATAAGAAAAGAAGTATGGTATGGTTATGATAAATGAAATGCAAGAAATGAATGATATGTTTTAACATTGATGAATGCTAATGATTCCTATGTTGCATAAAAATTGATTAACCGTGAACATTATGAATAAAAAGATGATAGTTACTCCTTTTGGTTATTTGTTTTTCCAAATGATAAGTAAAAGATAAAAAAATTAATCTTTAGTATATGAAACTTAATAAAGAATTTTGGTAGACCATATGATTAGACAACCTAGTTAGTATAGGTTAACTAATCAATTTGGGATGTATAGCAATTATTGGGGCACCTCGGTACCTTTTTATGATCTAGTTTATAATATTTGGGTCCAATATATGACCTTCAGGTCTTGTTCATGGCCTTCAGGTCTAGCTCATGGCCTTCAGGTTAATTAATGGCCTTTATAGCCCCATATGACCACTATGGTCTAGTATGGCTTCTATGGGTTAGATAGTTCCACTATTCAATTTTGGTGTTTTGTCTATTAAGTATGGGCAATGGAAAGGAAATTCATGTTGTGAAATGATATGATGAGTTATTTGAGAAAAAGTTAAGACATGGTAAACTTGTATAAATTTTTAAGGCATGTTTAGCATGATTATTTTTTTCATTATATATATATATATATATA